>CM053035.1:75553497-75805997 GCA_028564925.1 Lithobates sylvaticus
AGATAAAGCCCTTTCTGACACTTTTTGTTTACATGAAAACATTTTTTTTTTTTGCAAGAAAATTACGTTGAACCCCCAAACACTATATATATTGTTAAAGCAAAGGCCCTACAGATTAAAATGGTGGGTGTTGCATTTTTTTTTTCCACACAGTATTTGCGCAGCGATTTTTTTTTTTTTTTGTGGAAAAAATACACTTTTTTTTATTTTAATGCACTTAAACACACTATATTGCTCAAATTTTTGATGAAATAAAAAATATGATCTTAGGCCGAGTACATGGATACCAAACACGACATGCTTTAAAATTGCGCACAAACATGCAGTGGCGAAAAACTACATACATTTTTAAAAGCCTTTAAAAGCCTTTACAGGTTACCACATTAGATTCACGGAGGAGGTCTACTGCTAAAATTACTGCCCTCGATCTGACCTTCGCGGTGATACCTCACATGCATGGTGCAATTGCTGTTTACATATGACGCCAGACCAACGCTTGTGTTCGCCTTTGCGCAAGAGAAGGGGGGGCAGGGGTGCTTTTTTATTTTTTTTAGTTTTTCTTTTTATTTAGTTTTTTTATTTTATTTTTAAACTGTTCCTTCCATTTTTTTTTCTTAGTTGTCATTTTTATTGTTATCGCAGGGAATGTAAATATCCCCTATGATAGCAATAGGCAGTGACAGGTACTCTTTTTTTGAAAAAATTGGGGTCTATTAGACCCTAGATCTTTCCTCTGCCCTCAAAGCATCTGACCACACCAAGATCGGTGTGATAAAATGCTTTCCCAATTTCCAAATGGCGCGGTGGGTATGCCCACCATTAGAATACCTCCCTTCATCCACCCACTTCTAATGATGGGCATACATGCACCATTTATATATGCCGAAGCATGGGGGCATCCTCCCGCAAAAAAAGTTATGCCACGTACACATGGTCGGACTTTTTTCGACCGTATGTACGTGGCATTAGGAGCAAAATCGCTCCTCCGCCCTCTGCTGCCCCCATGCTTCGGCATATATGCTCTTTTTTTTAACTGTGGTGGTGAAATCACCTCCTACAGCATTGGAGTCGCGGCTTTATGTATCGTGGGAGCAAACGCTGTTGCTGTCAAGATAAATAAATCCACGCTGCAACTGAATGGCGTACCTGCTAAGCAAATAATGGTTAACATTAAAACAAAGTAACATTACAGTATAACAGTAAGACCTTACCATACCATACCTGCAAAGCAAATACCAAAAAAAAACATAGTAAAAAATAAAACATTTTGTTAACGCAACCGGTGCCTAAAATATATATACGCCGAAGCATGGGGGCATCCTCCCGCAAAAAAGTTATGCCACGTACACATGGTCGGACTTTTTTCGACCGTATGTTTGTGGCATTAGGAGCAAAATCGCTCCTCCGCCCTGTGCTGCCCCCATGCTTCGGCATATATGCTCTTTTTTTTAACTGTGGTCGTGAAATCACCTCCTACAGCGTTGGAGTCGCGGCTTTATGTATCGTGGGAGCAAACGCTGTTGCTGTCAAGATAAATAAATCCACGCTGCAACTGAATGGCGTACCTGCTAAGCAAATAATGGTTAACATTAAAACAAAGTAACATTAGAGTATAACAGTAAGACCTTACCATACCATACCTGCAAAGCAAATACCAAAAAAAAAACATAGTAAAAAATAAAACATTTTGTTAACGCAACCGGTGCCTAAAATATATATATGCCGAAGCATGGGGGCATCCTCCCGCAAAAAAGTTATGCCACGTACACATGGTCGGACTTTTTTCGACCGTATGTACGTGGCATTAGGAGCAAAATCGCTCCTCCGCCCTCTGCTGCCCCCATGCTTCGACATATATGCTCTTTTTTTTAACTGTGGTGGTGAAATCACCTCCTACAGTGTTGGAGTTGCGGCTTTATGTATCGTGGGAGCAAACGCTGTTGCTGTCAAGATAAATAAATCCGCGCTGCAACTGAATGGCGCACCTGAAAACAAAAAAAATGGTTAACAATAAAACATACCTGAAAAGCAAGCATGATAAAACATAATAAAACATTGCAGAATAGAATAGAGTAAAAAAGAGCAACAATAGAGAGAGAGAGAGAGAGAACAATAAAACGACAACTATATTTGTTTTTTTATTTTATATTTTTTTGGGGGTTTTTTTTTTTTGGACTTTTTTTTTATTTTTATTTTTTACACTTTTTTTTTAAACTATAACTATAATTTTAACTGTAACGGTCGGGTCTCAAAATGCGATGGCATTCTTGAGACCCTGTAACTATAATTTTAACTGCAACGGTCGGGTCTCAAAATGCGATGGCATTCTTGAGACCCTGTGAAAGTGTATCCTAGCCTGTGAAATGCTGTACCCTACGCTAATACTTCACTAGTGAGTGGTAGCGTTCAAAGCATTCACCAATGCAGAGACCAGGATTGTCAGGACAGCGTGGACAATAATAACGGGTGTCACGCCTACATCCGCGCTTGCTACAGACACGACATCTTTTTTGGGGGGCTCGTTGGGTAGGGGTACTCTGGAGGGCATAAGGAAAATGCCTCTCATGCAGCCGGCTTACTGCATTTGGTAGGGGATGTTGAGGTGTGGAATCGCCTGGATACAGGAGTTCCATGACAACCGCTCCCTGGAATTCAAGGAAGGGTAACGTCCCGCCTGAAGCTCCGTATAGCACATGAGCATTCAGCAAAGCCAATTGGAACAAATAAATAGACACTTTTTTGTACCAGCGTCTAGCCTTACGGGCAACTAGGTACGGCGCCAACAACTGGTCGTTGAGGTCCACCCCTCCCATATTAAGGTTGTATTCGTGGACACAGAGGGGTTTCGTCACAACACCAGCCGCCGTACGAATTTGGACTGTCGTGTCTGCATGAAGGGAGGTAAGAACGAAAACATTCTTATTATCCCTCCACTTCATAGCGAGCAAGTTATTACACTTCAAGCAGGCTCTCTCCCCCAGCCTAAGACGGGAATCTACAAGCCGCTGGGGAAAGCCCCGGCGATTAGGTCGCACGGTGCCACATGCTCCAATCTGCTGATCAAACAAGTGACTAAACAGTGGCACGCTCGTGTAATAATTGTCCACGTACAAGTGGTACCCCTTTCCGAATAAGGGTGACACCAAGTTCCACACTATCTTGCCAGCGCTCCCTATGTAATCTGGACAGTTCTCCGGCTCTACGTAACTATCTTTTCCCTCATAAACCAAAAAGCTCCACGTATAGCCTGTTGCCCTGTCACAGAGCTTGTAGAGCTTGACCCCGTATCTGGCACGCTTGCTGGGAAGGAACTGTTTGAAAGACAAGCGGCCAGAAAACTTAATCAGGGACTCGTCAACGCAGACAACTTGATTGGGCGTAAACAAGGCTGCAAAACATTGGTTGAAGTGGTTTATGAGGGGCCGAATTTTGTAGAGCCGATCAAATTCAGGGTCTCCACGAGGACGACAAAGTTCATTGTCACTGAAGTGCATGAACCGCAAAATCATCTCGTATCGTGCCCTGGACATGGAGCAAGAGAACACGGGCATTTGGTGGTGCGGTGAGGTGGACCAATAAGACCTCAGAGTCGGGAATTTGTGTATGCCCATGTTGAGGGAAAGGCCCAGAAAGGTCTTAAATTCGGAAACCGTAATTGGTTTCCAATCTCTGGCAAGGGAAGGCAACTGGGGATTAGCGGCGATGTATTGACCAGCGTATATATTACTTTGGTCCACAATAGATCTATAGAGATCTTCCGTGAAAAACAGCGAATAAAAATCGGATGGCTTAAAATCAGCTGTTTCCACCTGAATACCGGGTTGGCCAGTGAATGGGGGAAGTACGGGTCCTGCAGAAGTGGTGGGCACCCAATCAGGATTGGCGAATTCTGCAGGAAGGACACTATGTGATCGACGGGCCTGCCTTTGTCTTCTTCTTGGTGCCACCTCGCCAGCTTGAACTGCACTTATGGGACTCGCCACGTCACCAAGTGTTACTGCAGTGCTGGTTTGACTACGTCCAGGGTGTACTAGGCCGCTGGTGCTTGCCAGTTCACCAGAAGGAATAGCGGCGCTAGTACTTCTCTGCTCCATACGAGAGACCTGCGGTTCCGGCACCTCAACAACAGCAGAAGATCGGGATCGGGTACACCTGACCTTAGCAGGGACCTCACCTTCGTCGTCAGAGCTATCTGTCATGGAGCCGCTGTCGTCTACTGGATCGTATTCTGAGCCTGATTCTGACAGATGAGTGACCTCCTCTTCACTATCTGACATACTCAGAAACAAGTAGGCCTGTTCACTAGTGTACTTGCGATTTGCCATTTTGGGCTCTAAATTTAGTAGTACACTAGTGAGATTCACAGGAATAAAAGCTCCTAGGCTGCTGGCGACTGAATCAAAACGCTACCAAAAAAACTGTTAGCGATCGCAGGGATCAGGCCTGACTCTGCGAACGCTGCAGTTATGTGTGCTTAGTGTTTTGTAAGTGACAGTGATCGATCGATACTGCACTTGGGTGGGCTGGGCTGGGCTGGGCTGGGCTGGGCGGAGGGGTGCTAGCAGGTATCTGGGCTGATCCCGCTAACAATGCATTTTTTGGAACCCTAAACTGCTGGGACGCTAGTATAGATCTGATCAGATCAGATATTGATCTGTTCAGATACTATACCACTAAGGGAGGTGTATGCTTTGCGCGTGGGTGTTTGCGGTACTGGCACTAACCTGGGGCGACGCAGACCTTATTTGACCCTAAAACCTAATTGATATCACCCGCCGGGCGATCAGGGGGTTAAACCGATAGTTGGGTAATAAATGGCGGGTGCCCTGACAGTATAAAAAAACAAGCTAACTAACCAGCGTCACCCGTAACAGTTATACGGTGATCACTGGTGAAAGGGTTAACTAGGGGCAATCAGGGGGTTAAAACCTTTATTAGGTAATATATGGGGGTACCTGACGATATATAAAAACCTGACGGGGAACCTAAATAACTAAATAACTAACTGGCTAACCAGCGTCACCAGTGACACTTATACTGTGATCACTGGTGAAAGAGTTAACTCTAGGGGCAATCAAGGGGTTAAAACCTTTATTTAGGTTGTAATATGGGGGTACCTGACCTATAAACCTATTTATAATCCTATATAAACCTGGCGGTTACCTAAAAAAAAAAACTGGCTACCTAGCGGCACCAGTGACACTAATGCAGCGATCAGAAAAACGATTGCTTAGTGACACTGGCGAAAGGGGGTGAAAGGGTTACCTAGGGGGCAATCAAGGGGTTAAACCCTTATTGGGGGGGGGGGGGCTACCTTAGACATAAATGGGCCTAAAACTAACTGCCCTGACAGTTATTGCAGTCACACTGACACTAAATGCAGTGATCAGTAAAATAAATGATCACTGCAATCAGTGACACTGTGACTGGGGGGGCAGGGGGTGATCTGGGGGTGACAGGGGGGTGAAATATGTGCCTATGTGTGCCTGGTGTCAGTGTAGTGTTGGTGCACTAACCTGATGTCTTCTCCGCTCGGCGTCCCGGTCAGAAAGACCGACACGAGGAGCGTGACATCACTTCCCCTTGCCTGTGTTTACAATTACACAGGAAGGGGAAGCATCTCATTGGCCAGAGCGATCGTGAGGGGGTGGCCAGAAACCACTGGCCGTCCCCTCGTGCCGCATCGCTTCTGGAGCCATCCCGACCGTCCCCGCCGGCGGAGGGGGTTCCGATCGGACACCCCAACCGCCGGAAGAATGTCACGTACAGGTACGTGATTCTGCCTGTACGTGCCATTCTGCCGACGTATATATACATGGGGCGGTCGGGAAGTGGTTAACCGTAATTTTTGGTCTGCCAACATCACATATGTGGCGGGCAGGGACATTTCATGTCACACCCCCCACTGCTATTCTTATTGGCATCCCCACACATTTTAATATGCAGCACATTTTCAGATGTGGAAAATCGCATGGTGCAAAATCACCATGTGATTTCGCTGCGGCTGCATTTTCATGAAAGTGCAGGGACCCTTTTCCTGTGTTTCCTGCAGGTACAGCAGCCCATTTAAATGAATTAGCTGCTGTACCCACACAAATGCGAGTCACAGCAAACACATTGGTGTGAACCTGACATAATAGTCAGCTAAAAGGAAATACATATAACAAAGTGCCTCCAAAGCTTATTACCTAATAGCACAAAGTCACTTAAAAAAAATGTACACTGAGTACTCTCCTTTTTAACAATAATATCCACAGTGCTCAGCTGAAAAGAGCAGGACATAGTTGCATTGTACCTGAAATTCTTCTGTGTTCTTGGGTTTAGTCTCTGCATTTTCTGTCTGCTTCTGTCCCAGTCTGTCAGCCCGCCTACCACATGCATTGCTTTAGTATTCTTAGCTCTGTGGGGGATGCAGTCCTGACTTTTTCTGCATCTTCTGACAGATTCTATCCCCGCCCACCACCTGTAGCACTTCCATAGACTATGTTCTATAGGACTGATAGGAGGTGGGTCGGCCAGTGGGTGGGGACAGAAGATGCTGAAAATGTCGGGACTCAAACTAGACAGAGCTAAGAATTCTAAAGCAATGCAAATGGTGGGCGGGCTGACAGGTGGGGACAAAAGCAGACAGAAGATGCAGGACTCAACCAAGAAGATCTAAGCATACTAAAGCCTTGCTGGTGGTGGGTGAGGACAGCAGCCAACAGTTTTGATCCTGTCACTAAGATGCAGGAGGAACTGAAGCGACCACTGCGCCCCTCCTCAACACTGTGCCCGGTGCGGGCAGGTGACCCTTCGGCTTCTCCCCTTCTACCGGCTCTGCCTGACTGATTAGGACTAACTGTGTCCAGGTATCAGGAGGACAAAAACCCGGGCACAAGTGTCAAAACCCAGACTGTCCGGGTCATTCCTGTACAGCTGGCAACCATAGTGTGCACCCTGCTGACCAACGCTGTCATTTCTTACAGTACAAGTTTGTCAGCAGGTCCCGGGCAATGATTTTTTGGCTGAGACCGTCTGATCGTCTGTAGCCAGTCACAGAACGATCCTCTGTCTTGTTTCTAAACGGACGCAGGATGTTCTCGGTTCTTGGAAAGCAACACCACGGTGAGTGAATGCAGCACATTTACACCTACACATAATATTTAGGCACATTAAACTCCTTGTTCACCCTCCATTAACCCTTTGATCACCCCTGTCTAGGGATGAGCCAAACACCCCCCAGTTCGGTTCGCTCCAGAACCTGCGAACAGACCTAAAGCTCGCGTGAACTTTAGATGCCTATTAAAGTCTATGGGACTCGAACGTTCAAAATCAAAAGTGCTAATTTTAAAGGCTTATATGCAAGTCATTGTCATAAAAAGTGTTTGGGGACCTGGGTCCTGACACAGGGGACATGTATCAATGCAAAAAAAAGTTTTAAAAACGTCTGTTTTTTCAGGAGCAGTGATTTTAATAATGCTTAAAGTGAAACAATAAAAGTGTACTATTCCTTTAAATTTCGTACCTGGGGGTTGTGTATAGTATGCCTGTGAAGGGGCGCATGTTTCCCATGCTAATAACTGTCCATGCACAAAGTGTCATTTTGCAGAAAAAAAAAAGCTATTTAAAATCACTCGCGGCTAATGAATTGTTGGCTCCCGTAATACAGAGAACAGTCATTCATTGAAAGTCATTGATAAAAAAAATAAAAAAAATTCATAAAAAGCGTGGGGGTTCCCCCAAATTCAATTACCAGGCCCTTCAGGTCTGCTATAGATATTAAGGGGAACCCCAAGTCAAATTTAAAAAAAAAAATGACGTGGGGTCCTCCTCAAAATCCATACCAGACCCTTATCCGAGCACGCAACCTGGCAGTCCGCAGGAAAAGAGGGGGGACGAGAGCGCCCCCCCTCCTGAACCGTACCAGGCCACATGCCCTCAACATTGGGAGGATGCTTTGGGGGTCTGTGACCCCTCAAAGCACCATGTCCCCATGTTGATGGGGACAATGGCCTCGTCCCCACAACCCTGGCCGGTGGTTTTGGGGGTCTGCGGGCGGGGGGCTTATCGGAATCTGGAAGCCCCCTTTAACAAGTGGACCCCCAGATCCCGGCCTCCCCCCCTGTGTGAAATGGTAAGGGGGTACCCTACCATTTCACCAAAAAAGTGACAAAAATTTTAAAAATGACAGGAGACGGTCTTTGACAATTCCTTTATTAAAGTCTTCTTTCAACTTCTTTCTCCTGGTCTTCTTCCTTTCTTCATCCTTCGGTTTCTTCATCTTCTTCTTCCATCTTCTTCTTCCTCCGATCCGCTTCTTCTTGCCCTGGTCTTCTCGTCCGGCATCTTCTTCCACGGCGTCTCTTCTTCTTCTTTGTGGGCCACTCTGCGCAATGGGAGGCTCCCGCTGTGCGAGGCTTCGCGTCTTCTGACAGGTCTTTTATAACGGAGGGCGGGGCCACCTGGTGACCCCGCCCCCCTCTGACGCACAGGGGACTTGACGGGGACTTCCCTATGGCTTTCCCCATGACATCAGAGGGGGTTATCGGAATCTGGAAGCCCCCTTTAACAAGGGGACCCCCAGATCCCAGCCTCCCCCCCTGTGTGAAATGGTAAGGGGGTACAAAAGTACCCCTACCATTTCACCAAAAAAGTGACAAAAATGTTAAAAATGACAGGAGACGGTCTTTGACAATTCCTTTATTAAAGTCTTCTTTCAACTTCTTTCTCCTGGTCTTCTTCCTTCTTGCTTTCTTCATCCTTCGGTTTCTTCATCTTCTTCTTCCATCTTCTTCTTCCTCCGATCCGCTTTTTCTTGCCCTGGTCTTCTCGTCCGGCATCTTCTTCCACGGCGTCTCTTCTTCTTCTTTGTGGGCCACTCCGCACAATGGGAGGCTCCCGCTGTGTGAGGCTTCGCGTCTTCTGACAGGTCTTTTATAACGGAGGGCGGGGCCACCTGGTGACCCCGCCCCCTCTGACGCACAGGGGACTTGACGGGGACTTCCCTATGGCTTTCCCCATGACATCAGAGGGGGCGGGGGTCATTGGGTGGTCCCCGCCCCCCTCTGACGTCATTGGGAAATTTGTGTCACTAGCAATATCAGATATCATTAGGGTCAATTAGCATCCCTCCTAGCCAGGATCAGTTAGCACTAAATTGCCCACACACTGTTGTAGTCACACTATAAGTTGGTGACCACCACCATTACTAGTATAGTGTCGGAACAGGTCAGTTTTCCTCCAGTTGTCTTCCAGGACAGCCCTTGAGAGATGGAGCTCCTTCCCCACACATTGCCTCCAGCTCTTTAACCTCCTGAGATCCGCGCTACAGCTGAATGACGGCTACAGCGCGGATCTACATTGCCGGGAGGACGTCATATGACGTCGTCCCGCTCACAAGCGGCCTGCGTGCCCCCTGAACGGTGTGCGCAGTGCGCTCTGTGATCAGCGAGTCTGTGAGACTTGCTGGATCACAGATCCGAGTAAGGGGTCGATCCCGACCTCTTACCACGTGATCAGCTCTCAGCCAATGACAGCTGATCATGTGATATCAACAGAGCCAGTAATCGGCTATTTTTCCTCCTCACGTTGACAGCGTGAGGAGAAAAAAAAAAGCTGATCACCGTCGGCAGTTAGAGGGACATTAGTCCCGATCACTGCGATGAGCCCCGGCTCCACGGTGCCCAACTGTGCCCCCTACAAGTGCTGCCTACCAGTGCCCACCAGCTCAACCTGTCAGTGCCCACTTGCTCCACCTGTCAGTGCCCACAATAAGTGCCTGAACAGTGCTGCACATCATTGTCACTTACCAGTGCCCATCAGTGTCACCTACCAGTGCCCATCAGTGCCAACTATCAGTGCCAACTATCAGTGCCATCAGTGCCCATCAGTGCCATCTATCAGTGCCATCTATCAGTGCCCATCCGTGCCACCCATCAGGGCCCATCAGTGCCATCTTATCTGTTCCTATCAGTACCGACTTATCTGTCCCCATCCGTGCCACCTTATCTGTGCCTATCAGTGCAGCCTATCAGCGCCCACCAGTGCAGCCTATCAGTGCCCACCAGTGCAGCCTATCAGTGCCCACCAGTGTCGCATTATCAGCGCATATCAATGAAGCAGAAAAATTACCCATCTGCAAAATTTTATAACAAACTATTTTCCATCTTTTTTTGTTTGTTTAGCAAAAAATAAAAACCCCAGCTGTGATTATAT
The DNA here is from genome assembly GCA_028564925.1 of Lithobates sylvaticus. NCBI lineage: Eukaryota > Metazoa > Chordata > Amphibia > Anura > Ranidae > Lithobates > Lithobates sylvaticus. Next base: position 75,563,695 of record CM053035.1, read on the forward strand.
ACCACCAAAAGAAATCTCTATTTGTAGGAAAAAAATTATAAAAATTTCTTTTGGGTACAGTGTTGTATGACTGCGCAATTGTCATTCAATGCGTCAGTGCCGAAAGCTGAAAATTGGTCTGGGCAGGAGGGGGGTTTAAGTGCCCAGTAAGCAAGTGGTTAAAAGGCAGGCCCTCAGGCATTTGGTCAGTTTGTGCTTCCTCAGTTGGAGAAGACGTTGCCTGCAGGAACCGTCTTTTAGGGGAGATGGAGTGGTAAAGCATCCATCATCAAGGGCTGTTCAGACAAGTCGAAAATCTCCCTCACCTTAAGGCCAGGAGGCCTTCCTTTCCTCAGGCCACAGGTTCCCTCCACATTGGTATGGAGTTCCCCAACCCCCCCCCCCCTCCAGTGCCTGGCTTGAGAGTGGGCAGTGATGGCGGAGCAGCGGCGTCAGCAGTGAGAAAACTCACTCTCCTCGCTGTAGAACACCATGACCCGGAAAACGCCAGGTGCCACTTCCGGCAGATATGATGTCATCACAGCGTGCCGGAGGTTGTGGTTCTGGCTTCTGGTGCAGAGAGCAAAGGGGAAGTCTGAGCCAGTGTATTAAAGGCGCAACAGCATGGGCTTTAAACTCCAACAGCAACAGAGCACCATGGAGGCAGTCCATGCTCTGGGGGAGTCAAACGTCAGCTCATCACAGGTACGCTGGCCTGGCCAGAGCCTCTTTTTCCTGTGTTTCACTTATTACAAGGGGAGACCCTGGGGAACCACCTTATAGCTATGTTGGTCACCTTGGCACACTGGGAAGAGGCCAGGTAATAGATTAGAGTTATTTTGTTAAACAAAGCCCTCTCTCCTTCTTGTCCCTCTCTCAGAAAGAATCATCCACATCAGATAAAGCCACTACCAAGACAGACAAAAAAAAATGTCCTTCTTGTAGTGCAAGGCTCTCGTCTAGCTACACAAAAACATTATGTCCTACCTACATCACAGCTGTGCTAAAGACCAAGGAAGATTCTCCTTTTTCGAAATTCCTCTGCTCCTTCAAGGATGAAATGCAATATACTTTTCAGTCATTCAGAAAATTTATCTCAGATGCACAAGTCCGAGGCACGACAGTTAACCAACCTGATCAGGTGCCCACTTCTACTACTCCGGTAGTTTCAGGTTCAGGAGAGCCTTTAGAGTAAGGAGAATTCCCTTTAAAAACACTGACCCGGACTCCTCCCAATCAGATTCAGGACAGGAGGAAGGTCAGGATTCAGGAGTACCCACAAGGTTTAAACTTTCCCAGGAGGAAGTGGATGAACTAGTGGGGGCAACCATAGAGATAAAAGAAGAAGAAAATAACAAAACACTCTCAAGACATGACAAAATGTACCAAGGGTTGAATAAAAAGGTATTCCCAGTGCACAAAATCATGACAGATTTAGTGCTTAGGGAGTGGGCGTAACCAGACAAAAAGGCCCTTCTTTTCAAGTAGCCTGAAAAAGAAGATTTCCTTTTGAGGAGGACCCAAACTAGGTCTGGAATCAGTCCCCTAAATTAGAGGACCCCCTAGCAAAAGTGTCAAAACACTTGAATCTGGTCTTTGAGGACATGGGGCACTTTGGGGACCCCATGGACAAAACAGGCAATGTAATCCTAAAAATACCATGGGATACCGCAATGGAAAACCTCAAAACCTGGCCGGGGGACATAGCCTCAAAGTTACGCTTATGTAGAGTTCCTTTTTAAGACAAGTTTCTTTTTGGCACTCACCTAGATGAAACCTTAGAGCATACAGCCGATAGGAAAAGACCTTTCTTGTTAAGAGAAAATTATTTCCCAGAAAAAAAATGTCGTCCCTATAAAGGACAAACAAGAACAAAGGATAAAGGTAAAAAATTAAACAAAATCACTGGTCTACCCAGAAAGGGAGGCAAAAAAACAATGTGCTTTTTAACCCTCCTAACAAAAATCCCAAACCACAGTGATGCCACCTGCCAAGCAGGAAGAAGATTGGAGGATTTCCTTCCACATTGGAAAAAAGCTAACAGTTTTGTCAGGGGAGTGATCGAGCTGCATAAGTTACATAGTTACATAGTTAGTAAGATTGAATAAAGACACCATTCCATCCAGTTCAACCTGAGTGAGTGTCCACAATTGTCCCTATCCCTGTACATTGCACACTCACATTGGTCCTTACGCACAATCCAAGGTCCCCATTCATATACTAGGGCCAATTTCTGTACAGAAGCCAATTAACCTACCTGCATGTCTTTGGAGTGTGGGAGGAAACCGGAGTACCTGGAGGAAACCCATGCAGGCACAGGGAGAACATGCAAACTCCAGGCAGGTAGTGTCGTGGTGGGGATTTGAACCAGCAAGCCTTCTTACTGCTAGATGAGAGTGCTAACCACTACACTACTGTGCCGCCTATGATATGCCTTAGAGTTCATCTAAAGACCTCCCGCAAGAGTATTGATTACTACTTATTAATTATCCAGGGACCCAGCAAAAGCTCAGGCATTACCACAACTCATAGGGGAATTAATAGACCAAAAAACGGAAAATTGTATACTTACCTTTCCATAATTTTCCTTTCCTGTCGCATCTTCATGGCAGAATATACCTTGGGTTGTGACTCCGCCTCCACAACCTGATAGGACCACATAACTATAAAATGGTGATACGGCCCCCCACCCAGTATTCTCTGTACATATGAATCACCTTTTAAAAAGGAAAAAGGGTGGGCAAAGTATGCTGCCATGAAGATGCGACAGGAAAGGAAAATTACAGAAAGGTAAGTATACAATTTTCCGTTTTCCTGTCGCATCATGGCAGCATATACCTTGGGGAGTAACTCGCAGACTGGGTGGGAATATGCAAGCAAGATAAGTTTATTGACAAGGAATAGAAGAATTGGCTCGGATAACGGATTTTCCGAAATCTGTGGTTGTTAGGCATGCAGAATCCACTCTATAGTGGGAGATGAAGGTATTCCTGGAGGACCAGGTGGCGGCTCTGCAGATGGTTTCCGCCGAGACTCTACAGTAGGCTGCCCACGAGGTCGCCACTGCCCTGGTGGAGTGTGCCCTTAAGCCATCAGGAATTTGTATGGTGCTGAGTGAGTAGGCCTTCTTGATGGACTTCACTACCCATGAAGCAATAGTGCGGGCCGATGCTGCCTGGCCTTTCCTGAAGCCATGAGGGATAATCAGCAGGTTTTCTGACTTCCTGATGGATTTGGAAGCTGAAAGGTAGGCCAGGATGTTGCTCTTGACGTCCAAGGGGTGAGGATCACCCTGGTCTGTGGTAAGTACTGGTAGGCTAATTTCCTGATTGAAATGAAAAGATGAGGATACCTTGGGAATCAGGCGGTCCGAGGGTCTCAGGATTACCCTGTCCGGGTAGATGACCAGGTAAGGATCTTTGGCTAGTAAGGCTTGTATCTCAGAGACCCTTCTTGCTGAAGTTATCGCTATTAGAAAGGTAACTTTCAGTGTGAGATCCCAAAGGGAGATGTTCTCTAGTGGGAAGAAGGGTTCTTTGGATAGGGCTTCCGGAACGACCGATAGATCCCAGGCCGGAAATGAAGGCTTCCTGGGTGGTCTTAACTCGAGGCATGCTCTCTGAAACTGGATGATAAGGGGGTCCTGCACCCACCTAACCCCGGTCAGGGCGGATAAGGCTGAGACCTGCACCTTCAGAGTGCTGGACCCGAGACCCTTGTCCAGACCCGACTGCAGGAACTCTAGGAATTGGGATGTCAGTAGGGAGGATGGATTCCAGCCTTCTTGATGGGCGAAGGAAACAAACTTCTCCCACACCCTTTGGTAGGTAGTGTTCGTGGTGGGTTTTCTGGCTTGGAGCAGTGTATCGATTACCCTCTGGGAACAGCCCTGGTCTAAATACCTAGCCCTCTCAGTCTCCAGGCCACCAAGTGTAGCTTCCCCGGGTTGGGGTGGAGCAGCTGACCTTGAGAAAGCAGATCGACTGATAGCGGGAGCGGGAGAGGGTCTGCCGTGTTCAGCTGTAGGAGGGTGGTGAACCACGGCCTCCTGGGCCAGAATGGTATTACGGCCACTACTAATGCTGTTGTCCTCTTGAGTTTCAGGAGGAATTTCGCTATCAGGGGGGTGGGGGGGAAAATGTAGCCCAGGTGAAACTCCCAGGGGTGTTGGAGGCAGTCTGTACCCTCTGCTGCGGGGAAGGGGGTCCTCGACAGAAACCTCCGGCATTTTCGAGTTCGCTGGGGTCGCGGCCAGGTCTATGTCGGGGAGACCCCAGGCTTGGACAATGAGGGTGAAGGCTTGAGGGCTCAGGGACCACTCGTTGTTTGAGATGAAGTCTCTGCTGAGAGAGTCTGCTAGTAGGTTCTCGACTCCCAGAATGTAGGCTGCCCTCAGATCCAGAAGGTTCTGTTGTGCTCATTCCATCACAGGGCGCACCTCCTGCAGCATGGTGGAGCTCCTGGTGCCCCCCTGTCTGTTGATATAGGCAACAGCCACCTTGTTGTCCATTTTTAAGAGGACCTGTTTCCCTCTCAGAAGAGGACTGAAGGCCAGAAGGGCCTGGAAGGCTACCCTCATCTCCAGAACATTGGAGACAAGGTCCCGTGCTCTGAACGGCCAGCGACCCTGTGCTGCATGCTGAAGGTAGTGTGCCCCCCATCCTTCCAGACTGGCGTCTGAGATAACGACTTCTAGAGGGGGAGAGACAATGTATCTGCATTTGTTCAGATTGTGGGGACGAGTCCACCACTCTAGAGATCGCTTGACTTCCCGAGGGATATGGATTAATTGGGACATGGATGAGCCGTCCCATTGGTGAAGGAACGAGATCTGAAGGGGTCTCGCGTTCCACTGCGCCCACTGGACCATCAGGATGGTTGCTGACAGGGAACCTAGGAGGCTGAGGCACACTCTGGCTGATAAGGGAGTTGTTGAAATTGCCTTCCTCACTTTCCTGTCCAGAGGAGGGACCTTCTCTGGGGGTAGCTGTATGGAGTTTTGCCGGGTGTCTACAAGGGCTCCCAGGAAGACCATCCTCTGGGTGGGCTGAGCATTGCTCTTCCTCCAGTTGATGAGCCACCCCAGGCCCTGTAGCGTGGAGACTAGGATCTCCCTGTGCTGTATGAGGGACTCCTGGCTGTTCGAGAAGAGGAGAATGTCGTCCAGATAGTGGTGGACCCTTAGACCTTTCTCCCTCAGGGAAGCAATGACCGGAAGAAGGACCTTCGTGAATGTCCTGGGAGCGGTGGAGATTCCGAATGGGAGGCTTTGGAACTGGTAATGGTGGTGATCTATTGAGAATCGGAGAAACTTTTGAAAGGCTATATGGATGAGGATATGCAGGTAAGCATCCTGGAGATCTATGGACAGCATAGAGTCCTCCAGGTTTATGGCCTGGAGGATCGACTGTAGACTCTCCATCTTGAAGGATTCCACCCGGATGGAATGGTTGAGGATTTTTAGGTCCAGGACAGGGCGCAAGTCCCCAGATTTTTTTCTGACCAGGAACAGTGGGGAGTAAAACCCCTGACCTCTTTGTGGTCAGGGCACCTCTACTACTGCTCTTTTCTGGAGTAGCTCCTGGAGGTATTCCAACAACAGCATCCTTCTTTCTCGAGAGGATGGGAGCCTGGTCGGGCAAAAATGATCCCCCGGGGGCGTCCCCTGAATGACCACCTGTGCCCGAACCGGACGGTGGCCAACGTCCAGGGGTCTCTTATGGTCTCCGCCCAGAGCAGCCTGAATTTTGATAGCCTGGCTCCCACTACTGCTGGCTGGGCGGGCGCACCTTCAAAAAGGCTTCTGGTCGGTGGACGCAGAAGTCTTGGGTTTCTGGAACCTCGAGAAAGATGTCTGAGGGTTCTTCCAGTTCCTCCTATACTCCCTGCCAGGCCTGTAGGCCTTGGCGTCCCTGTACTTGTCGGGGAGATTTCGTCTAAAGGGAGAAGGCCTCTGCTGTTTAGGCCTTCTATCTGAGGGGATGAGCCCTTATTTCCCGCCAGTCACTTTGGATATGGCTGAATCTAGCTTTGCCCCGAAAAGGTTTTCGCCGTCGTAAGGAATGCGGCACCAGTTAAACTTGGAGGCCAGGTCAGCCGCCCACGGCTTTAGCCAGAGTGCCCGTCTGGCCATGACGGAGGACAGCATGGCCCTGGATGTAGATTTAATCACATCAACAGAAGCCTCTGCCACGAAGTCTCCTGCCAGGCTTAGCTCCTGCAGGGCCTTGACTAATTTGTCCTGGTCTGCTCCTTCTGAAATAAGTTTTTCTGCGCTGGCCGACCAGCTGGAGATGGCTTTCCCCACGGCCGCGAGGGCCACTGCCGGCCTGCATGCGCCTCCTGACGCTAGATAGGTTCTCTTCAGATCCGTATCGATCTTCCTATCTAGGACGTCTCTGAAGGTCACAGTGTCCTCGATAGGGAGTGTCACGTGCCTGGCCAGGTGCATGAGGGATGCGTCTACTACAGGCGGGGTCACCAGAGGTTTCACCTTGGGCTCCTTAAGGGGGTATAATTTAGCAAGCCTATTGTTGAGACTTGATTTATCAGGCCTCTGCCATTCCTCCCTAATGAGATCGTCAAGCTCCTCGATGAAGGGGAAGGCCTCCGGATCCCGTCTGAGGTTGGGGAAGTATTTCTTCCGCTTTTGCTGGATCTCCTGGGGTTCATCCCAGTTTATTGCCTCCTTCACAGACCTCACGAAGGGTTCGATAAGGGAGAAGTCGAAGCCTGCTGATGCCTCCAATTCGTCCTCGTCCGACTGGGAGTCCTGCTCCCTTGATGTACTCGGGGGGGCAGGAGAGGCGCTTCTTGTGGATGCATCCACGTCTGGAGCAGGCTGTGGGGTTAATGCCCCTGCCGGTTCTCTGGGGTCCTGGTCCCCTCTGGTGGCCTCCTCAAGGCACCTGCGGCAGGCTAGTTTATCCGGGAGGGCGGTGGCCCCACACACCCAGCAGGTGTTAGCAGCGTGCCAGGAGCGGGTCGCTGATGAGTGGTGTCTATGCGCAGGTGATCTTCTGCGGCGGGAGTGACTGCGTCGAGAATAGTATCTGGAGCGGCTCCCTCTGTGACTTCTATGACCCGAGCGACTTCTCCTGCTCCGGCCTGAGCGGCTCCGTCTGTGGCCTGAGCGGCTCCTTCCCCGCGAGGACCCTCTACGTCCGGATTTGGAGGATCTTGAGGACCTGACAGGGCTGACCATTTAGGTAGCATTAGTGACCTCAGCTCTCTTTTTTTTTTTTTTTTACTTACCAATTTGTCCTCCCCCCTTACCTATTGGTCTGGCGGTGATCTGCTGGGGCAGTGGTCTCCCTGAGGAAGATAGACAGCCTGGAAAGACAGAAGAAAAAAGGTAAGGTAAGGGGGGGGGGGTCAGTGCAGTACAATGTAGGGCACTTACCTGGTGAAGAGTAAGCTGAGGGGGGTCTGCAGTAGGGAAAAAACTGAATTCCTGGGTGCTGCAGTGCCTGTAGGGTGAAAAGGGAATTTTTTCCCTTTTTAAATTTGGCGCCGGGCGAGCGTTACGCTCGTGCATGCGCAGTAGCGCCGCGCAGCCGCCGGCGCCATTTTGGAAATTGGCAAGGAACCTCAGGGCCGCCCGAGAGACCGCACTGCGCATGCGCGGAAGCGCTAGGACGCTCGGCGCACCTGAGGGGGAAGAGTGAAGGACTACAGGGCCCAGTGGCGCTGTAAGTACACAGACGTTTTAAAGCACAAGGGAGGGGGGAGACCACTGTACAATAAAAAGCCTATTTAAGGCTTATATGTATATGTTGGAGTGTGTGTTTGCCCTGCTTTACACAGAGGCCAGGAGTATGGTGGTGCTTTAAACCTATTTAAGGTTTTACACAACGACAGTCATCACAGTGCTTTAAACCTGTTTAAGGTTTTACACAAAGGCAGTCATCGTAGTGCTTTAAACCTGTTTAAGGTTCTACACTGAGGCAGTCCGGCAGAAGGTAAATAATAACAGAGAAAAGGATACTATACCCCTGAGATTACCAGAGTTGGGTTCCTTCCATTTAGCTTCCTTTAGAGGCTGTAGCGGCAAGGACTTCCAAACCAGGAGAGGCTAGAACCTGGCTGGGGCGAAGCGGTAAGGGGGTGATGTTCCGTGCATCCCAACAGGTGAGGAAAAATAAGAGAATACTGGGGCGGGGGCCGTATCACCATTTTATAGTTATGTGGTCCTATCAGGTTGTGGAGGCGGAGTCACAACCCAAGGTATATGCTGCCATGATGCGACAGGAAAGTCCTAATACCAGTCCCCAAACAGGAAGAAGGAAAGGGTTTTTACTCGCATGTGTTTTTGGTGCAGAAACCTTCAGTGAGGTGGAGATTTTTGGATTTCATATTTAAAACAAGGAGCTTCCAGGGAACCATTGCAAGGACTCTAATTAAATTACTGTGCCCCATTGGATGTGTGTGTGTGTGTATGGATGTGTGTGTGTGTGTGTGTGTGTGTGTGTGTGTGTATATGTATGTGTGTATGTATAATATATAATATATATATATATATATATATATATATATATATATATGTATATATATATATACATATATATACATATATATATATATATATATATATATATATATATATGGGTACGTGTATGATGGTATATTTTGTGATATCATGATGAGATAGGGGCAAATGCGTACCCTTTTTAAAGCCTGCCTTTTAAAAAGACTTCTTTCCTGTCTCGTGGGAACTATTGAATGTCTTCAGGTGTTAATTGAATTCCTTTTGTTTTTGCCTTTTTGCCTTTGCAGACGTTGAGGCTCCATCTCACCAGGGGCCGTTGACATGCAAATGTCAGAACTGTTTGGGCTGGGGATCAAAGTGGGTTGTTCATTAAGTCTTATGCCCCGTACACACGGTCGGAAAATCCGACCACAAAATCCATCAGATTTTTTCCGACGGATTTAGTCCGACACTGGTGTTGCATACACACGGTCGGACAAAGTTGTCGGAAAATCTGATCATTCTGAACGTGGTGACGTTTGTTGCCTACGACGGGACTACGTAGAGGCTAGTAGCCAATAGCTTTGGTCTTGTAATGTGATCTGAGCATGCGTGGCACTTTGTCTGTCGAAATTCGCTACACACGATCGGAATTGGTGTGATCGGACTTTGTTGTCGGAAAATCTTTAGAGCAGGAGATACAACTTTGTCCGTCGGACAATCCGATGGAAAATGTCCGATGGTGCCTACACACAGTCGGAATTTCCAACAACATTGTCCAATAGGACAGAATCCATCAGAAAATCCGACCGTGTGTATGGGGCTTTAGACTTAAAGCGGAGTTTCACCCTAAATACAGGTATCTGCACCCACTTCCGGGACGAGCTAGCCGGAGCTGGCCCACCCATATCCAAAGATGCCCCGTTGTGTCTTGGGAAACACAGTTCCCAGGATACAACGGAGACCAATAACGACGCGCAGCGCGACTTGCGCATGCACAGTAGGGAACCGGGCAGTGAAGCCACAAGCTTCACTTCCTGATTCCCTGTCGGCGGGGGCAGCCGAGAGACGAGCGATCGCTCGTCATCTTCTGCCGACACCGCTGGAACCTGGAACAGGTAAGTGTCCATTTATTAAAAGTCAGCAGCTGCAGTATTTGTAGCTGCTGACTTTTAAAAAAAAAAATTTCAGGTGGAGCTTCTCTTTACTGTCACCGGAACCTTAAAACCTGAGCATAAACATTTAGGAAGCTTCAAAAGGTAGCCAATCAGAATTTGAGGCAACTCTGGCTACCTCTGAAGCCTAGTGTTCATTGGTTCAATCAGAATTTGATGTAACTCTGAACCAACATAAAATAGGGGGAGAGCTATCTGTTCAACTCCAGACCATTGAGACGACAGGATGTCTGTGTAAAGTATACTCTTATCTTGCTACTTTTTCCCTAACCTTTTCTATCCTAGGATTTGTCTTATAATATTATTTGTGGGGAAAAGACTTGGAGGACAAGGTGTACCTCCCAGAAAAAACAGCAAGCTCTTTTGTGGTGGAAAAAACAAATCAATCTACAAGAGGACTGCTTTGGACCTTCCTAATTGCACACATATTGACTACAGATGCCAGCAGTCAGGGATGGAGGGCCCATTTAGAGGTGCAATGGGTGCAGGGTACTTGGACTCAACTAGAGAAACAACACTCATCCAGCAAGGAACGCAAAGCTGTAGTCAGAGGAACCTCAGCATTCCAAAGTCAGCTCAGAGGAGAACATATACAGGTCAGATCGGACAATACAACCTCAGTAACGTACCTAAACAAACAAGGAGGGACCAGAAGTCCCATCTTGATGAGTATAGCACAGGAAATATTCTTCTGGGCAGAGGAAAATCTGGAATCCCTTTTCGGCAATCCATCTCAAAGGAGTGCAGAACAACCTAGCCAATTTTTTGATTAGACAGTTCATTTCACAAGAAGAATGGTCACTAGGCCCAACAGTGTTTGTGGAAATAGTTTCCAAGTTGGGCCTTCCAGAGATCGACTTATTTGCCAACAAAGCAAACACCAAACTACAAAGAGATCAGCCAGTGGCAGTCGATGCCCTCCAAAGTGCATGGACTTTCAGGCCATCTTACGCCTTCCCACCTCTATATCTGATCCCAAGAGACCTCTCCAAATTCCGGACATAACAGACATCCCTTATTCTAATAGCCTCTTTTTGGCCAAAGAGGGCATGGTTTTCACTTCTGCTATCATTAGCGGATCGACCACCTTGGGTGTTATCTTTCAGTCGGAGCCTGCTATCCCAGGGCCCAGTACTGCATCCCAATCCAGCCATGCCAAACTTAGCGGCATGGTATCTGAAACAGAGATCCTATAGTCTAATGCTGTGTACACACAACCGGTTTTCCCGTTGGCATAAACTCTAAAGGTTTTTCCGACGGAAGTCGACTGAATCCTGAGTACACATGATCACACCACAGTCCGACCGTCAAGAATGCAGTGACGTACAACACGTACGACAGGACTAGAAAAAGGAAGTTCAATAGCCAGTAGCCAATAGCTTCCGTCTCATACTTTTTTCAGAGCATGCGTCGTTTTTGGTACGTCAGAACAGCATACAGACGAGCGGTTTTCCCGATAGGAATTGGTTCTGTTGGAAAAATTTAGAACATGTTCTCTTTCTAGGTCCGTCAGAATTTGACGTAAAATGTCAGATGGGGCAAACACACGATCGGAATATATGATGAAAAGCTCCCGTCTGACTTTTTCTGTTGGACAATCCGCTCGTGTGTACACGGCAAAGAGGCCTATCAAACAGAGTGATAAAAAACTCTGCTACAAAGTCGCAAACCAGTTACAAAAGTCTGGAGGAAGTTTAGCCTCTGGCTAACAGAGAACAGAAAAAGAATATGATTCTCCAATAATTCTAGAGTTTCTGCAGGAAGGCATTGATAAAAACGTATCCTTAAGCACAATTAAGGTACAGATTGCAGCCCTATCAGTCTACTTGCAGCATTCCCTACAACAGGACCCGCTCATAAATATTTTGTAGGGCAGTCTCTAGACTACGACCAGTGCCATGTAGTAAAATTCCAACATGGGACTTGTCTATCATGTTAAAAGCAGTCATTAAGGAGACTTTTGAGACTTTATCAAAGGCATGATTTGACTGACTGATTACCCTTAAAACTGTTTTTCTTATCACTATGACATCTTCTCGCAGAGTCAGCAAACTACAGGCTCTGTCAATTAGAGAGCCCTTTATGCAGATATTGGAGGATAGGGTAATTCTCTGGACTGACCAAGCATTTATCCCCAAGGTTGCTTCTACCTTTCACAGAAGTCAGAATATAGGGGGTTATTTACGAAAGGCTTTACTTGAAAGTGCACTAAATGTGGACATGGACGTTCAGTCGCTGTAAATCTGAGGGATAGATCTGAAATGAGGGGAAGCTCTGCTAATTTTATCATACAATCATGTGCAAGCTAAAATTCTGTTTTTTATTCTCCTTGCATGTCCCCCTCGGATCTACAGCGACTGCTTTCAAGTTCAAGTGTCTCATAGGCTATTTGGAAACTACCAAGAGCTTCAGAACATCAGAGACCCTGTTTATCCTCTTCTCAGGAAATCGGAATGGTAAACCAGCTTCTAAAGGGACAATAGCTAGGTGGATAAAGATGGCCATCTCAGAAGGGTACAAAACTCCACACTTGGACCCTCCACAAGGCTTGAATGTACACTCCACAAGGGCGTTAGCCACATCCTTGGTGGAACGAGCCGCCGCTACCCCAGAGCAGATATGTAAGGCCGCCACGTGGTCAAGCATGTCTAAGTTCATTCGGCACTATCGATTGGACATTTTGGGTGATCAAGATCAAGCATTTGGGAGAAAAGTCCTCCAAGCAGTGGTTCCCCCATAAAACTTTGGTGAGTACTTGTTCATCCTTTCAAGGGTTGTCCTAGATGACAACTGGGGGAAAAGCGGAGTTAGACTTACTGGTTACTCTGTTTCCAGGACAGCACGTTCCCACCCTTTGTATGTATAAAATGAATTTGTATGTACGGTTTAACTATATTTCAGCTTCGTCCTTTGGTTCTTAGATAAAACTGATTAGATGCCTGAGGGACCACCTCTTAAAGAGCTGGCGGCAATGTGTTTCCTGTCCGGGGGAGGAGCTCCATCTCCCAAGGGCTGTCCTGGAAGACTCCTAGAAACAGAGTTACCAGTAATGCTGCGTACACACGATTGGACTATCCGGCATACTTAGTCCGATGGACTTAGTCCGGCGGACAATCCGCCGGACTTTCCGAACAAGCGGACTTGCCCACACATGCCCTGACTTTTCCAATGGACTAGGTCTGGTGGACAACCTGCCGGAATTTTGGCGGAGGTCCCCTGGACTTTTGAAATGAACGGCCCACACACGGAGTAAAGTCGGAGTAAAGTCCGTTCATTTTGAACGTGACTCCAGGTAGATGAGCACGCAGCCCGGCGGGTCAGGAAAGGGGGTGGGTACGAGCGAGCACCCCCCTGAGCCATACCAGGCTGCGAGCCCTCAACATGGGGGGGTGCTTTGGGGAAGGGGGGCCCTGCGGCCCCCCCACCCCAAAGCACCTTGTCCCCATGATGATGAGGACAAGGGTCTCTTCCCGACAACCCTGGCCGTTGGTTGTCGGGGTCTGCGGGCGGGGGGCTTATCAGAATCCGGGAGCCCCCTTTAATAAGGGGGCCCCCAGATCCCGGCATCCCACCCTATGTGAATGAGTATTGGATACATGGTACCCCTACCCATTCACCTAAGGGAAAAAGGGATGCAAGATGATCACACTATTGTAAGGGCTTGCCTTGGTTGGAGTCCATAGTGCAGAGATGTATGCTCACCCTTGCAAATACACACAGCCCACGGTAACAAGGTAAAAAGCTACCTGGGCTGTGAATCTGTGCATGGGGGCTTGACAGGGAATTTACCAAAGGATTGTCAAGATGAAGCCATAGTCAGGGATTCCAGAAGTCAGAGTTAACGATGAACAGTGCCAGGATCAGAAGCCGGGGTCAGTCCTGGAACACTGCAACTTGAACACAGGAACCTTTAGCAATACAAGAGACAATAAACTGACCCAGCCCTAAGAGTGAGGCAGTGTTTTATACCCAGCTGTTTAGATAAACTGCCTCAGCTGAACCAGGGGTGACAGATACTAATCGCAAAGCAAGATCCAGAGTATAGCCATCAGTGCTGCATGCAGAGCAAGGCATAGCTGGAAACCAGGCTGAATAATGAACTGAGGTGTAGCTCAGAGGCTATACAACAGGAGCAGTACACAGAAGTCATGGGTTCAATACCTCCTTGAGCCACTTGGGTCGTGACCACACCTGGCCGTTTGCATGGCACGGTAGGAACCGTGACATCTATAGACAGAATCCACCTGATCCCTAAGTCAGCTTATCTCCCTCAATTAGTCCCTTGGGATGTTTTACTCAGGGTCCACTTTTATCAAGCCAAGGAGAAGATCCTATTGACATTTAGATGCATGGATCTTTTGCAGAGCCAATACTCCAGGTTGCAACTTCTCCCAGACCTTTCTCAGTACACCTTGCAAAGGCGCAGAAACCTTGCCACAATAACGAAGGCCCTCTGAAACCACAAAATTGTTTTTCACTGGCGCAGCGCTTGATCCCTAGTGGTCACCCGAGAAGGAGCAACTACAACAGTGGCATCTCTTGAACATGTCCATAAACTGCTCAAACACTGGAACATCATCCCAGAATCTCCACCATCTCCAGCTGCCTCCTGTGCTCCTAACTCAGCTCCACAGGCCTGGAAAACACCCTCTTGCAAGAGCTCCTCTACACAACAACCCTTTGGTGGGCCCTAAACAATCGGTTTAATGCTCAAGCCACTGGTAGTATGCTAACTGATTTTTTTGTAGCACACCTGAACGAGGTTAGTTTTGGAACCCTTTTTTACAATATTTTTTTTTTCTTTATTTTCTCTTTTTTCTTTCTTTTCTTCTTCAAGCCTCACAACTAAGCCCTCTGGATACTCAAGCACAGCACTTCTTACTCTGCTCTTTTTTTTTGATTATACCACCACTTAACTACCACTGTTCCCAAGTATACACACCCTCCGCACCCTACACCGCCTCCGTGGTTGGGACTCCACTGTACAACTATCCTGGTTATCCCTGCTTGCTCTAAACAACTTGTGGCAGTACCGACTGAAGTGCTGCTCCTGCCTCTATATCCCATTATTGTCTACCCATGGGCTTCAAAATAGTTTCACTCAACACTCGTGACCTAAACCATCTGGCCAAGAGGGCCTCAATGTGGAAGGATGCCTCCAAGCTTCAGGCAGATATTCTCTGCAATCAAGAGACTAATTTCCATGTTCAAGCAACACCTAGGTGTACCCTTCGAGAATTACCTGCACATTTTCCTAGCCTCTGCCCCCTGCAAAAAGTAAGGAGTGCTTATTGCCATAAAGGACACTCTAGTCTTCCAACTCTAGTCTTCCAACCTCTGACAACATCATCCGATGATCAAACACTGGAATGTATGACGCGATTACGTGCTGGGATGCAGCAGCCATCTTGTTGGTTGGAAACGCTGGTTGTTTTCCATATGCATATGTTCTACTATGGGAATGAGAGGTATATTCTTTGTTTTAATAAATCGTTGAGTGCGTTACTGCACGTATAACACAGTGCATATCAGTGCGTTACTGCACATTTAATGCAGTATATTTGAGTGTATTACTGCATGTTTATTGCAGTTTATATCAGTGCGTTACTGCACATTTAAGGCAGTACATATCATTGAGTTACTGCACATTTAACGCAGTATATTTGAGTGCGTTACTGTATGTTTAATGCAGGATATACCAGTGCATTACTGTACATTTAACACAGTATATATCAGTGTGTTATGGCATGTTTAACGCAGTATATATCAGTGTGTTACTGCATGTTTAATGCAGTATACTTGAGTGTGTTACTGCACATTTAAACGCAGTATATATCAGTGTGTTACTGCATGCTTAATGCAGTATATATCAGTGTGTTACTGTCAGAAACCATGAATCAGACTGAGACAGAAGTACAATTAAATATCACTTGTTTAATAATAATAAAAAAAGGTAAACAGAGTAAATGTAGTCAAAACATAGCCAGAGTTCAGCAACTGAAACGGATAGTCAGACAAGCCAAAACGTCAGGAAGCCAGAGATGAGGGTAGTAGAACAGCAAGCAGGATCTGGAGCCAGAAGGAATGTCAGCCAAGCAAGTCTTTAACAGGAACACAGGAGAGCATCTCGAGATGTGACCAAGGCGAAGGCAGATATCATCTGGGCTGGACAGCTTAAGTAGGCAGGAGTGATGAGCAGGATTTCATCAACAGGTGAGTCCCTGTGGAGAGATAGGAGCTGGAAATTAGCCGACATCTGACCGGCCAGCTCGGAAAAGGAAGGGCTGAGCCCAACCCTGACAGTACCCCCTCCTCAATGACCCCTCCCCCTTGGAGAACCACCAGGTTTGAGGGTAAATCATCTATGGAAATCACGGTGGATGACAGGGGCATGTACGTCCGAGGATGAGACCCAAGAGCGTTCCTCTGGACCGTACCCTTTCCAGTGCACCAGGTACTATATGCGCCCACAGAACCTATGAGAGTCAACAATGGACTGTACTTCCTACTCCTCATGGTTCTCAACCTGTACAGGGTGAGGACGTGGCACCAAGGTAGTAAAGCGGTTGCAGACCAAAGGCTTTAATAAGGAGACATGAAATACATTTGAAATACACATATTAGAAGGAAGGTCTAATGCGTAAGCCACTGGGTTAATCCTGCGAAGAATACAGAGAGGCCCAATAAACCGAGGTGCGAACATTAGTGAGGGAACACGAAGTCGAGGTTGCGAGATGACAGCCAGACCCTGTCCCCAACCTGGTAGGAAGGCGCAGGCAGGCGTCTGCGGTCAGCATGGAGTCTGTACCTGTCATTAGCTTGTTGTAAAGCCTCCTGGACTTGTGCCCAAGTGGAACAAAGACCACGGAGATGCTCCTCTACTGCAGGAATATTCTGCGGAACAAACGAGTCAGGCAACATGGAAGGTTGGAAACCATAATTCACATTAAACGGGGACAATCAGGAAGCAGAATTAAAGGCACTGTTGTGAGCAAACTCTGCCCATGGTAATAGGTCTGACCAGTTGTTATGAAATAGAAATATAGCAACGTAGGTATTGCTCCAAGGACTCATTGGCTCGTTCTGAGGCCCCTTTAGACTGCAGGTGATACGCAGAGGAGAAAGCAGGCTGAATTCCCAACTATGCAAAAAAAGCTTGCCAGAACCGGGAAACAAACTACCCCTGTCCGTGACAATCACCTTGGGTAGCCCATGTAAGCGAAAGATCTCCCGAGCAAAAATTAAAGCCAGTTCCTTAGAAGTGGGCAACTTCTTAAGTGGAATACAATGACACATCTTTGAGAACCGATCAACCACCATAAGGATAACTGTGTTGCCCTGGGAGTTGGGTAACTCCACAATGAAATCCATAGACAGGTGTGTCCAGGGCTTCTCTCCATTGGGTATGGGTTGCAGGAGGCCCACTGGAAGGTGTTGTGGAATCTTACTCTGAGTACACACAGAACAGGCAACTACAAAGGCAGTTACATCAGCACGTAGACTAGGCCACCAGAATTGTTGGGAAATGGCCCAAAAGAGTTGATTCTTCCCAGGGTGGCCAGCAGCCTGGGGAGAATGGTAAGTCTGGAGCACGGCAGTATGGAGACTCTGTGGGACAAAGCAGCGGTCACAAGGTTTCTCAGGAGGAGCATGGACCTGAGCAGCAAGAATTTTGTAACCCAAAGGAGAAGTGAGACTGGTGCGAACCATAACCAGAATATGATCAGGAGGAATCTCAAGAATCGGAACAGACTCCAACTTGGAAGTGGAGGAAAATTGTTGTGACAAGACGTCAGCCCTTACATTCTTAGTACCGGGTAAGAATGAGACAATGTAATTGAAACTTGACAAGAAAAGAGCCCATCGCTCCCTTCTGGGAGAGAGGTGTTTAGCGTCAGACAATAATGTGAGATTCTTATGGTCAGTAAAAATAAGAACCGGCACAGTGGTACCTTCGAGGTGATGTCTCCATTCTTTCAGGGCTAAAATGATCGCCAACTGCTCTCTGTCACCAATCTCGTAATTGCACTCTGCAGGTTAAAATTTCTTGGAAAAGTAGCCACAAGGATGCATAGCGCTCTCAGAGGTAGGACGTTGAGAAAGAAGGGTGCCAACACCAGTCTCAGAAGCATCAACCTCAAGGATAAAAGGTAAAATAAGATCAAGATGTGCCAACACAGGAGCAGAAACAAAGGCATTCTTGAGACTCTCAAAGGACTTAATGGACGCCAGAGACCAACTCTGTGCGTTACTGTCCTTTCTGGTCATATCAGTCAGGGGCTTGACCAGAGACGAGAAGTTACGAATAAACTTCTGATAATAGTTGGCAAAGCCCAGGAAATGCTACAGAGGACATAAACCCATGGGTTGGGGCAACTGTAGAACTGCCGAAAGTTTCTCTGGGTCCATCAAAAAACCAGCAGTGGAAATGACATAACCCAGGAATTTAACCTGTTCACGGTGGAACTTGCAGTTCTACAGTTTATAATAGAGATTGTTCTCTCTTAGTTTCTGAAGCACACGACAGACATCTGTGTGGTGGCTCTCCAGGGACTTGGAAAATATGAGGATATCATCGAGATAAACACCCACACATAACTGCAACAAATCTCGGAGGACATAGTTAATAAATTCCTGGAAAACTGCTGGGGCGTTACAAAGGCCAAAAGGCATTACGAGGTACTCATAATGGCCTGTTCTGGTATTAAACACAGTTTTCAACTAGTCACCCTCCTTAATCCTCATAAGATTGTATGCCCCTCTCAAATCAAGCTTTGTGAAACCCGTTGCTCCCTTGAGGCAGTCAAATAATTCCGTAATCTACGGAATTGGATAGGCATTCTTAATCGTGAAACGATTGAGACCCCTATAATCAATACAAGGTCTCAGTTCACCACTTTTCTTCTTCACAAAGAAGAAATCAGCAACAGCAGGAGACAAGGATTTGCGGATGAAACCTCGAGAAAGTGCATCTGCAACATACTCCTCCATAACCTTATCCTCCAAGACAGAAAAAGGGTAAACCCGGCCACGAGGGGGTATGGCGTCAGGTTGAAGGTCAATTGCGCAATCATACGGCCGGTGTGGAGGCAAACTATCGTCTTGACCTTTGTCAAAAACATCACTAAAATCGCAGTACTCCTCCGGCAGGGGGGAGAGTGAAGAGGTGCACAGGATCTTGGCTACCTTCTGCAATCATGTCTCACTGCACTGTGGTGACCAGGAGAGAACCTCAGTACGGAAACCAATCAACAGAGGGGTTGTGCCTCTGTAACCAAGGATAACCAATAACCAGCGGAAACTTAGGTGAGGAAACAACTAGGAATTGGATTATCTCATGGTGAGGAGCCCCTATGGCCATGGACAACGGAACTGTCTCATGAGTCACATGGGCAGGCTGTAGAGGTCTCCGATCAAGAGCCTCAATGGCAAGTGGAGTGTCACGCAGCTGCAGTGGAATCTAGTGCTTCGATACAAAGGCAGCATCAATGAACAGGCCTGCAGCCCCAGAGTCGATTAGAGCCTGTATCTCGACCGACGACTTGTGGATCCTTGTGGATAATCCTTGTGGATAACTGGGGATGAAACAACGCCACCTAAGGTCTGTCCATGATAGGACCTTAAGATTCAGACTTCAAAAAGGGACCTGCCTGGCCACAATAAAGGCACAATATCTCCCTCCTCCTAAAGGCTCTCTCATCCACAGAGAGACGCATGAAACCCAAGTGCAAGGGTTCACCTTCACTGACCGACTCGGTAGCAAGAGACGTGTGAGGTGAGGGAGGCATGGGTGGGACTACAAACGTACAGGAGGCTTCCGCAAGCGCTCCTTAAAAGAGAGTCTTTCTCTGAGTCTGGAGTCAATGAGGATGGCAAACATGATCAACTTCTCCAGCTCAGTGGGTATATCTCGGGCTGCTATCTCATCCTTGATGGTATCCGAGAGACCATGAGAAAAAGCATGAGAAGCATGAGAAAAAGCAGACACGAGGGCCTCATTGTTCCACGCAACCTCTGCTGCCAGAGTACGGAATTCAATGGCGTAATCGGCAACAGTTCTCGTACTCTGTTCGATGGACATGAGGCCCTTAGCAGCAGAAGCGGAGCGTGCGGGAAGTCAAATACCCTTTTAAACGAAGCCACAAAGTCAGGGTAGCTCAAGACACCAGGTTTTTGAGTCTCCCATAGAAGGTTTGCCCAGGCCAAGACTCTTTCAGAAAACAAAGATATCACGAAACCTACTTTTCTTCTGTCTAGGGCAGCATCTCAAAGTATATCTTAACCTGGTTGAGAAACCCTCTGCATTGGACTAGATTGCCCCCAAATCGCTGGGGAAGCGGAGTGGAATCAGACATAATAATACTCGAGGCGGGTGCCTGCACAGAGACTGGAGCAGCAGCAGGGTCGGCCTTAAACATAGGTTGTACCAGGGTGGCCACAGTGGGAGATTCCAGGTGAGCCGAGCAACTCAGGAGCGTTTGTAAAGACATGGGAAACTGATCCATGCAGTGATCCAGTTCATCCAATCTGGAAAAAATATTACCAACAAGTGGATTGACTACATGTTCTGAATTCATGGCCTTCGCCTACTGTCAGAATCCATGAAATCAGGCCGAGACAGAAGTACAGTTAAATCACACTTGTTTTATAATAAAAGTAAAAAGAGCAAACATAGTCAAAAAATATGGAAAAAAATTGATGTTTTGATAAACCGCCCTCCTATGTTAAAACACCTCTCTGCGCCTATGGAAATGGAGTACTTGCAACCCTATACTTTAGAATATAAATAATAAAGTAAAAAATGTGTATAATAAAATATAAAACACTCACTGGAAGCAGCCGCTTAAAAGAATAATCAAAAATGTAAAAATGCAATAAAATAAAGAGAAATAAATATGCAAAATCTCTTAAAATATTGCAGCAGCGCTAAAATTCAGATTAAATCAGTCTGAATACTAGGTGAATATAAAGCAATAAAAGTTCAGCAATATCCATGATCAAATGGGGAAAACAGTCCTAGATTGTTGTTGTGCAGTCTGTTTAGAGCCATCCACCAGCACACTTCACCAAGTGCGATAGCTTTCCCCTATAGGGATGCACTCACCAGATATGAAACAAATATAGGCATGTAATCTCCAAAAACTCTCCACTCCTCCATCACATTACCAGCTCTCCCAATCTCAGATGTCAGTCAGCACATGTAGAGAAAATAATGTGTTCGCATAGTGTGATATTGCATAAACGTTTTATTGATAATCCTCCCCAATGACAAATATAACAAACCCCTTTGTTATTAATTTAATTTTGGTACGCTTAATAACAAAGGGGTTTGTTATATTTGTCATTGGGGAGGATTATCAATAAAACGTTTATGCAATAACACACTATGCGAACACATTATTTTATTGCTTTATATTCACCTAGTATTCAGACTGATTTAATCTGAATTTTAGCGCTGCTGCAATATTTTAGGAGATTTTGCATATTTATTTCTCTTTATTTTATTGCATTTTTACATAGTCAAAAAATAGCCAAAGTTTAGTAAGCGGAACGGATAGTCAACCAAGCCAGAAGTCAGGGATCAAAGTAGTGGAACAGCAAGCAGGATCTGGAGACAGAAGGGATGTCAGCAAAGCAAATCTTGAACAGGATCGCAGGAGATAGTTTCTGTGATGTGACCAAGGTGAAGGTAGAGCTCCTCTAGACTGGACGGCTTAAGTAGGCAGGACTGACGAGCAAGATATCATCAACAGCTGAGTAACCGTGGAGAGATAGGAGATGGAAATTAGCCGACAGCTGAGCGGCCAGCTCAGAGAAGGAAGGGCTGAGCCCAGCCCTGATAGTCAGTCTGCTTCGATTGGGGGGCTGTGTCGAATTGACCTAGGATTAGGGAATGAGCTAATGTTACCAATTATAGTCTCTTCACATTACTCTGCTAGACTCGTATCTGATCACTCGCCACACCTGGTAGTTATCCGAGTGGGGGACTGAACTGAGTCAAGTATTGACCTCCTTTTTTAGATATAACATAGGAACTACAGAAATAGCCAATGTATGGGATACAGCTAAAGCCTACTTACGGGGTCAGTTTATCAAACTGATATTTCACATAAAAATGAAGACTAAAGAATGGGAAATGCTTGTTTTGGAGGCACAGAGAACAGAAGCAACCTACGTTGCTGACCCCTCTGATGACTCCAAGAGCATGGTTGGCTTCACAATCAATGCTCAGACAATTATCTTTACACTTAGCGGAAAATAAAAGTTTCTTTCTGCATCAGCAGCATTTAAAAAAAATAGGGGACATACAGTATATGTTAGCTCTCCCTGCCACCCTCACATATAGCAGCAGTAACTGATGCTCACGGATAGGGATGAGCCGAACATCCCCCCCTGCTCGGTTCGCAGCAGAACATGCGAACAGGCAAAAAATTTGTTTGAACACGTGAACACCGTTAAAGTTTATGGGACACGAACCTGAAAAATCAAAAGTGCTCATTTAAAGGCTTGCCCCAGGGGACATGTATCAATGCAAAAACAAGTTTTAAAAACGAACGTTTTTTCAGGAGCAGTGATTTTAATAATGCTTAAACTTTTTGGGAGCCTAGCCGCGTACGGGACCCCAAAAACCAAGCATCACCTTCAGGCTTTCTAAGGGTGTAATTTTTTTATTTCATTCCTCACTGCCAATCACAGTTTCGGAGGCCATGGAATCAGTGGCGTCTCCAGCTTTCATATTTAGGGGGGCACATGGGGGGACAGGGACAAAAGTAGGGGGGCAACTATAAAATGCAATTTTACTACGATCCCCAGGGTGGCAGAAAACAAGAGATATATGTCACCAGCATACCAAGAAAATATAAGGGTCCAAAGCAGTGGGAGAACTATTAGGTTTGCAAAGGTTGTCTTGCCTTCCGGGCCTTGGTGTTCTGCCACTGTGGTGTTGTCCTGCCTCCTCTTGCTGTCCTGCCCCTGCTATTGAAAGTGCTGGTCTGGCATCTGTCTCCTTGGCAGTGGCAGCAGTCTATTAGGACCTAGGGCTGGTGACATTATGGGTGCATGCAGGGGAAGGCTGGCACTATTGGTTGTAGAGAGCCAAGCCCCCAGCTGGTCACCTAGCAGCAGTAATGCTGTATAACCTTCTCTGTTGACATGCTGATCGGGATGTGATCCAGGTGATGCTCCCAGTCAGATCTAATAAACACAGTATTTATTAGCATCAACAGTACAACCACATCCACCGTATGTTCAGCAGCCATGTGGGCTCTTTGCCTGTAAGGTGTGGGCTTTGATCAATAATATCACTATGATATTTAACACTAGGATTTAACTAGGAGCATCACCTGGATTGCATCACGATCAGCATGACAGAGAAGGCTGCACTGCTGCTAAGCAACCTGCAGGGAGGTCAACTGTCTACTCTACAACCATTAGAGATGGGCTCGGGTGTGTTTGAAATCCCACATGCCCGATCCCGCCAGGAAGCCGACACTGCACACGGCTAATCACAGGCAGTGAGACATTCCTGATCTGTGCAGCTAAGGACCGGGAAATGTCTCACTGCCTGTGCTTAGCGCTGTGCAGTGTGGGCTTCCTGGCAGGCTCGGGCATGGGGGATTTTGAACATGCCCTGCCCATATCTAACAACAAATTGTGCTGGCTCTCCTGTACATTAGCCCCATAAAGTAACCAGCACTGGGTTCCAATGTGCCGTCGCTGCCATGGAGACAGAGACCACCGCTGTGAATAGCCAGGACAGGACAGCAACCCTGGTAGTTCCACCACTGGTCCACACTGCAAGGATTCCCCCATCCACCTATAATGTGTAGATGGGAGAATTGGATCATTTCTTTTTTTTTTTTTTAATGCAACCTACTAGTTAAATTAAAAAAGTGGGGCTGCCTAAGTGCTAAGCCTAAGACCATCCATAGGCAGTTTAAATCTTAGCTGGTTCATCAGGAACTGGCTGAGGTTTGAACCATTAATGAGCAGGCTGAATGTACCAAGTTGATCGACCAAATTGGGAAAAACCAGCCTGCCAGATACTCTTATGATTATCACTAGTGGTTGCTATAGCCACTAGTGATAATGACAGTTTGTTGGGAGAATACAATTGCTGGGCAGGAAGGATATTCCCCTTGTCACCACTGTCTGTGTTGATGGGGGAATCATGCAAGTTTCTTTCCTGCACTCTGTGGATGCAGGAAAGAAATTTGCATAGTCTATTACCTGCCTAACTGAAAGTGAAAGTAAGTTGTGAAGGTCTTGAAAGAACAGGAGAGGGGAGGGACAGATTGGAGAGAGAAGAGATGGAGATAATGCAGTTCAGTGATTACAGTGCACATACGTACCCACGCGTCCAGGCTAGAAGAATACTCCCCCTCTCAATAGAGACTGTGTTACTCCAGCGGTGGCCTGAGTAAGATGTGGCACATCCGCTACGAATGCAAACAAAAAGACATTGCCTTTTTGTAAAAAAAAAATATATATATTTTTTTTTTCTTTTTTTTTGGGGGGGGGGCACATGGTGGGGCACAGCATAATTTTAGGGACCTAGGGACGCCATTGCATGGAATGCCCAGATGGCACAACCCCCCCCCCCCCCCCCCCCCCAAATGACCCAATTTTGGAAAGTAGACACCCCAAGCTATTTGCTGAGAGGTATGGTGAGTATTTTGCAGATCTCGCTTTTTGTCACAAAGTTTTGAAAATTGAAAGAAGAAAAAAAAATATATTTTTTCTTTACTTTCTTCATTTTCAAAAATAAATGAGAGCTGTAAAATAACTTTTGCGCAAACCAATAAAATATACGCTTATTGGCATTTTTTTTTACTAAAGACATGTGGCTGAATACATTTTGGCCCAAATGTTTGACTAAAATTGAGTTTATTAGATTTTTCTTATAACAAAAAGTAGAAAATATCTTTTTTTTTCAAAATTTTCAGTCTTTTTCCATTTATATCGCAAAAAATAAAAATCACAGAGGCAATCAAATACCATCAAAAGAAAGCTCTATTTTTGGAAAGAAGAACGCAAATTTAGTTTGGGTACAACATTGCATGACCGTGCAATTACGAGTTAAAACAGTGCAGTGCAGTGCGAAATTGTAAAAAGACCTCTGGTCCTTAGGCTGACAATTGGTCCGGGGCTTAAGTGGTTAAAGATGCTTCAGAAGATTTACTTAGAAGGATTCAAAACTTATACTTCTTGCTGATATATAACATAATATGAAGTATATGTTATAAATTAGTTATGCATAGATGTAAGTCTTGCTTTGTTTAAGACCAGACCACTTTTTGCTCTTCGGCACTGCGGCGCTTTAACTGACAATTGCGCGGTCATGCGATGTGGCCCCCAAACAAAATTGACGTATTTTTTTTTGCCATAAATAGAGCTTTCTTTTGGTGGTATTTGATCACCCCTGCGGTTTTAATTTTTTGTGCTATAAACAAAAAAAGAGCGCCAATTTTGAAAAAAACGCATTATTTTTTACTTTTTGTTATAATAAATATCCCCCAAAAATGTATAAAAAAACAATTTTTTTCCTCAGTTTAGGCCGATACGTATTCTTCCACATATTTTTGGTAAGAAAAATCGCAATAAGCGATTATTGATTGGTTTGCGCAAAAGTTATAGCGTTTACAAAATAGGGGATAGTTTTATGGCATTTTTATTAATGAATTTTTTTTTTTACTAGTAACGGCAGCAATTTTTATTGTGACTGCGACATTATGGCAGACACTTCGGACATTTTTGACACATTTTTTGGACCATTGTCATTTATACAGCAATCAGTGCTATACAAATGCACTGATTCCTGTTTAAATGACACTGGCAGTAAAGGGGTTGACCAGGAGGTGGCAGTGTAGGGGTTAAGTGTGTCCTAGGGGCGTGTTGCTAACTGTGGGGGGCGTGGCTGTGTTTTACACAGCACTGATCTTTTTCCGATTTAAAAAAAATGAATGAATCGGGTTTACATCCACTTTAAGAATTTTTGTATATAATGCAATAATATTTTGGACCTGTTATATCATATGTGCTTTCACAATATGTTACTGGATTAGTAAGATTGTCAGATATTTGGACTTGTGTTTGCTGCCACTGATTATTTCACTTATTTGTATAATGACTAGGGACTTCCTAGTCATTATATAAATAAGTGAACTAAACCTATGATTACAATCAGTGGCAGCAAACACAAGTGCACCCCCTAATTTAAATATGATCCTTCCTGCCAAGACCACATCCCTTCCTCTTTAAGCTCCATCTTTTCCCTTTTAGAGTTTCATCTCTCGCACTGATCTCAGCATGTACAGTCTGTCTAATGCCGCACGGTCATACAATACACACGGTCGGAATTCTGTTCGGAAAAAGCTCTGATGGTTTTCCCGTCGGAATTCCGACGGAATTTCGCTCAAACTGTCTTGCCTACACACGGTCACACCAAATTCCGACGGTCTGTAACACAGCGGCATAAAACACGTTTGACAGGACTATAGAAGGGAAGTTTAATGCTTCCGAGCATGCGTCGAATTGTTTCTGAGCATGCGTCGGAATTTTACGTGTCGGAATTGCATACACACGATCGAAAAATCCGATAGAAAGGTTTTCCGTCGGAAAAATTGAGAACAGGTTCTCAATCCAAAGTCCGTCGGAAATTCCGACAGAAAAAGACCAATGGGCATACACACGGTCGGAAAATCCGTTGAGAAGCTCCCATCGGACTGTTTCCATCGGAAATTCCGACCGTGTGTACGCCGCATAAGAGTAATAGGATTCCTATCACTGTGAGGCAGGCTGTGCATGGTGAAATCTCACTGATCAAAGCATGTAAAGGCTGTGTGAGAATGATAGGACTCATCGCTGGGGCAGGCTGTACATGCTGAGATTTCACTTACAAAAATAAATAATAATAACAACTTTAACAATATTAACATAAAGCATATCAGTACCCATCAGTGCAGCCTCATCAGTGCCCATCAGTGCAGCCTATCAGTGCCCATCAGTGCAGCCTCATTAGTGCACTGATGTGCTGCCTCATCAGTGCACTGATGTGCTGCCTCATCAGTGCACTGATGTGCTGCCTCATCAGTGCCCATCATTGCAACCTTATCAGTGCACCCCCATCAGTGTAGCCTATCAGTGCCCATCAGTGCAGCATTTCAGTGCTGCCTTATCAGTGCAGCCTCATTAGTGTCCATCAGCGCAGTTTATCAGTGACCATCAGTGCAGCCTATTAGTGCCCATCAGTTTAGCCCAGGGATCTCCAAACTACATCCCTCCAGCTGTTATGAAACTACATGTCCCATGAGGCATCTATCAGGTTACAAGGCGGACCCACAACCCAGTGTGTGATGCCATGAAGCTGAACAGGGAAAGGAGAATTACAAAAAAAGTTGAGTATACAATTTAACATTTTTCTAAACCTGTCAGTGACATGACATTTGTTGGTAATTTTAAACACATTTCCTTTGTAAATGTCAGTGCTGCTCCATCACTTTCTGTAAATCATAGAGATGTGCCCCTTCACAGGCAGAATTAGGCTATCCACTGGCATGTTATTTAACCTCTTGACCTCTGGAAGAGTTATCCTCCTTCTGAAAAGGCAATTCTTTGCAATGCGGCACTGCGTTACTTTAACTGATAATTGCACAGTCATACAATGCTGTACAAATAGAGCTTTCTTTCGGTAGTATTTGATCACCACTGCATTTTTTAGCGCTATAAAACAAAACAAAAAATGAAAAATTTATCATTTCTGCTATAAAACATATCCAATAATTTTTTTTAAGAAAATCTAATTTCTAAATGACATTATCATTATTAAAAATCTTGGTATTTAACTATTCGAAAGCTAGGTATCTCTTCAACCCCTGGCCCACTTACTCAAATTATGGGTAATCCAGAATTCCAGCCGGGTTCATTGTCAACCAGGAAAAAGTATATAATGTTCCCCGTCGGGTTTTAAGGCAGCAAAGAAAAACACTATCTTGAAAAAATCTAAAAGTTTTATTTAATATAGTATCCAAAAAAACATACATATGGATTTATATTGTTAAAATACGAGCTCTGGTTTACATGTTGCAATCTATCTGGCCAAAGAGAGGTACATGCGAAAGTCTGTACAACAATGTATTATATTCATAAAACAGTTGTAGTAAAGTGGATTTCAAGGAAAGAATTTTATCTGGCGAAGGTGCGCCCCACTGCACTATTGTCAACCAGGTTCCTACGATGGACAATACTGAACCCTTCACCGATTAAACAAGCGCTAACAACTAAGGGATTGCAATCGTTTAATACAATAGCAATTACAGAATGTAACTACCCATGTCGTTGGCTACACTATTTTCATTGATTTATATACAATAATTAAACAAGTGTTTGACAAGTTTTTTAATAAAAAAATAAAAATAAATGTGCCACAATGTACCTCCAATGTCATCATTATCCAGCGATGTAGATCCATGTCAATCACAATACCTGTTGCCTGCTGACCCACTGAAAAAGCATGCCTACATGCCTGTTCCCATTTCTGATATATATGCAGCTAATACAAAAAGGTGGTGCCTCTTAGGAGGCGTCATTGACCATATATGTACAGGATCACTCAGGATATCACCCCTTTGTTAATAACAGCTGTCATTTGTTGGAGCTTGAAGATGCGTGGGGGTGTTAATAACAATTAATTGTGCGAAAAAGGGGGGAAGACACTGCACTAAACCCAAACCAATAAACAGTGCAAAATATATATATATATATATATATATATATATATATATATATATATATGTGAAATATATATAAATAAAAGCAGCTAACACTCGCTAACACGCTAACAACAGATGAAGTAAAAAATTATATAGCAATATAATAATGTTCAAACTAGTCCCATGTATATTGAGAAGGGGTTAATGTAAAAAGCGTGAAAACGTGAAAGTCTCTGTGACAAAAACTCCCATGTGAATGACAAGACGTCTCTGAAATCCCAGGATCTGATGTATACAGGAATATATAGAAGAAATCCAAGGACATATAATGGGTACGCTTACCAGCGGTGGTGGACACACCTACCATACGGCTGTGGGTCAATTGCACTTAGGGTTCTCCTGTAGATAACACCTGGAATGTTGAGGTGGGTCTTTGGTCCAAACAGCACACCTTGAAGACGCGGATGGACAGCCAAGATGGTACTCCAACTCATCCAGAATGGCACGTAATACAGAAAAAAGGGGGGAGACAAAACTCCAAATAGTGTAGATCAACCAATAAATTTATTGGATTTTTCACTGGAAAAAGTGAGGAACACAGAAAGGGAAAAAATCCCATATAAAATACAGCACATAAAATAATAAAAAGCAATGTGGGAGTCTCCAAGTGGTCTTTAACAGGGGCATCATTTGCGCTTCAAGCCTCACTGTGATACCAGCGGGCTGGAGCGCAACATCATTTCCGGAAAAGCGGCTGAATGCCACGCTGCGCCACTGTCTCCGGCGCAGCTCATTATCACATGTCCTCCAATCGGCTTATCACCGAGGCGGTGTACCCAACCCCATTAGTGACACACTTATTAACAATACACTAAACAGAAGGCTTACTGCAACACAGAATGGAATAACCCATTTTACAATAACCCCATCTGTTCTTAAACAGCTCTCAATCAGACCAATCCTAATTCCCAAGTTGTAAGAGAACCCCAGTAGATCAGCCGAATTAGAGGGGGACAATTGAATGAAGTAAATGGAATTTATATGTATAAAAACATATGTATATGAAAAAGGCATGGACATTAAACATATAATATTAATATATAATGAAAAATATAAGTTTAAAAATATATATGTGCATCAGACTCCTAGTGCATCCATATTCTCAACCTGAAGAATGGTATGCAACTAAGAGCCGAATCTATGGTCCCCCAGGCACTCCTATAATAGTACTGGCTGATATGTAAAATGACCATAGCAACGGCATAATCCCAGTAAAAATAAATGCAAAAATAAATATAAAAAATCAAGACCCCCAGGGGCTTATGACATAAAATGGACAAATGTATGTCACATACGGTGCATGGTGGGCCTCTCAGTAATCAATGTGGGGGGTAATATAGAACATTAACCACCGTATACTCTATTAACCATATAGAATACTAAATCCCATATGAAAAAATAATAAAATAATGTAATGTAATATGGGTTATCAGACGTATTAAAATGTCAGATGTAATTCAAGCTCGATTAATGAAACTATTAATGTCCCATTCCACGTTAATACCGTGTGGTGAATAACTCTTGAGCTTGAATATCCAATACGTCTCAAGTTGAGACACCCCCCTAAGACAAGAATCTCCCCGCCAATGGGGGACAAACTCGTCAATGATTTGAAACTATGTACCGGTGGGGTCCCTATTGTGGTGTTCCCGGTAATGCCGTGGGAACAGTGTGTTTTATACAACATTGTTTTATTTTGGAAATGTGTTTGTTGACCCTTATATAAAAAATTCTAATAGTTCTACCCACATACTGTTTTTTACAGGGACATGTTATAAGGTACACTATGTACTTGGTTGCGCAGGTAGTGAAATGCTTCATGTTGTAACTGAGCTGGGTGACCGTAGAGGAAAAATAAATCGATTTCCGTCGGCCACACACGTTGTGTAAACACACGTTGCATTTCCTGCATGGAAAGTAACCTTTACACTCCTGAAAAAACGAAACAGTACTAGGAGGATCTAAGATGTTAGGGGCGATTTCGCCCTGAATGGAGCGAGCACCCCTGAAGGTGACAGTGGCTCGATCAGGAAGAGCAGGGCACAAGATCCTATCACTGCGTAGGACGTTCCAGTGCCTGCTCATGATCTGTTTAAATTCTCTTTGTTGAATAGAGTAAGATGTAAAAAAAGACCATTTGAATTTGTTATCCATGGTTTCTTTAGGCCGGCAGGCAGAAGACCTATCCACTTGTGCGACTGACTGAATCTCTGAATCCAGTTCTCCAGGTCTGTATCCCTTTTTCACAAACCTTGCTTTCAAAGTCTGGGACTGTGATAAGAAGTCATTGATATCAGTACAGTTTCGTCTGAGATGAAGAAACTGACTTTTAGGGACCGACCTTAGCCACTGGTTATGATGACAACTATCTGTCGGGATATACCCGTTTCTATCTGTCGGCTTGAAGTAGGTTTTAAACTCCAAGCGACCATTTGTGGCTGGGATCTCCAGATCGAGAAACTAGATGGTGGTAGCAGAGGCCTCATATTCGAGAACTATGCCTCGATTGCTGTCATTTAGCAATGACATGAAGCGATCAAGGGAGTCTCTGTCTCCCTTCCACAGGAGGAGGATGTTGTCTATGTATCTAGCCCACAGGACCAGTTCGGTTCTCTGAAGGGCATAGATGACATCCTCCTCCCATTGGGCCATGAATAAATTGGCCAGGCTGGGGGCATATTTAGCCCCCATAGCAACGCCCTTGATTTGTAAATAAAAAAGGCCCTAGAATCAAAAGTAATTGTGCCCGGTTGCAAATCTCAATAATTCCATAATAAAATTTCGATGTACAACGGGCAGAGAAGAACCTCTAGATAAAGCGGATTCCACTGCTTCCAAGCCTTGAGCATGTGGAATCAACGTGTATAGAGCAGACACGTCTGCTGTAACTAGAAGCAGGTCCTGCTGGTATTCAACAATTAATTGCATCTGCTAAATAGCAAAGCATATCTGTGCTTTCCAGGAAAGGATATGATTTTGCGCATGTTCCCAGCAAGCATAGATGTGAACCTGGTCCTAATGAGAAAATTGTCATCTCAACGCTTCTCATTCATAAGTTCAGTGATATGTGTCACACACCCTACGTAGGAGCTGCAGATGAACAGGTATCCCCCGATCCTACACAGCCAGGCTCACTGAATCTTCGCAGGCACAGAAAAGACAGAAAACTGTCTGTAGCTTTGTTTTTGTTTTTTATTAGGGGTTAACAACTTGGATAGGGATAAGGGGTTATGGGATGCCCACTTGACTTCCACAAGAACTTCAGGGACAACTTCCTATATACAGACTCCTCTTCAGCTTTCCTCCTGCACACACTTTGATCTTTTTCTTTCACAGCTTCTGTTGGTTTACTCCTAAGGGAACTGATGAACTCCTTGTCAGTTCAGAACCAGCCCTTTACAGGCAGGAACTCAGTCCCTTAAAAGTAGCACATGTGGCGTGAAACAGCATGTAACCTTTCCTTCCACTTTCTCTGTGGCCACTGACGCCAGCACCACTTCTTCGGGCAATGCTAGTCCACCTGGCTGTAGCTGCCTCTTTCACCAACCCTACCATCTCAGGAGATCTCTCTGGGAAAGGTAGAAGACTTAAGCCCACCACTGTCTTCAAGGGAGACTGGCTACATGTGGCAGTCTCCCCCTTTGTTAGTTCCACCAGTATTGAATTACTCACTCTGTCTTCTCTCTGCTTCCATAGTTACATAATTACATAGTAGGTGAGGTTGAAAAAAGACAAGTCCAACCTATAGCCCCCATGCCTCCAGGAAATCATCCTCACTTTGTGTTTTGGCAGGATCCTTCCAGCACCCGAGCCCTGGCCCAAGGCAGGACAAACCAACCCCCCCCCCCCCACGACTAGGTGGTAATCTTCAGGACCAGGTACAGCCTCCTCAACACTCTCCATCTTCCACCTGACTGCCCCTGCTGGCCTGGTCTACGCCTATTTATAGGGTTGTCTCAGCCCCCTGCCAGCCCACTTCGACGGATTGGCTGAGGACCCACAAATAATCATGGCAGCCCTTCCTAGCCCCCACCATCTAGTTCTAGAAAGTTCTCCAACTTCCAGCACCAGGGAGAGGCACCAGAGAGCTGCCAAGATGAGTCATCCAGCCCTGGTATCCAATAACCCTGACCCAATTCCACTAATCAATTGGATTTTTCAAGTTGCAATCCACAATGGTACAAAATATATAAAAGTTCTCAAACATAACATGTAAAGGCAGATATAATGCCAAAAAATAGCTTGTAACAGAGAGCCAAAAGGTACTTAATCCATGTGGAATAGATCGGGCAATAAAATAAAACTACTGTAAGTATACAATTTACTTCAAAGTACAGCATATGTAAGAGCTGTGAATTTAAATGTACATATTCAACCTTTAAGTTTGCTCTTCCAATGTCGTTTATTTTGTATAAACAAAAGTTGGCACAGATATACCGTATATACTCGAGTATAGGCCGTCCCGAATATAAGCCGAGGCCCCTAATTCACCACAAAAAAATGGGAAAAACGTATTGACCCGTGTATAAGTCGAGGGTGAAAAATGCAGCAGCTACTGTAAGTGGAAAAGAGGGTCAGCAATGCCCATCTGCAGCTGCATGTCCCCTGTACAGACCCCCCTGTGTCCCCATTGCAGCCTACCTGCGCCGATCTGCATCGCTCTGCATGTCCTGGGTCCTGGGTCCTGTGTCCCTCCCTGTGCGATCTGCCTTCCACCATTGCAGCCGATGCAGTCTCGCTCTGTCCCCCCACAGCGTGTAAGGCGCCATTCCAAAATTACAAAAGCCGCACCTCCTCCTCCTCCTCGTCCGTGATAGGAGGAACACTGTTTTCCCAGCAGTCAGTGTGCAGTGTTCCGCCTATCACGGACGTCCTCTCATCCTCGTCCATGAGATGAGAATGACGTCCGTGATAGGCGGAACACTGCACACTGACTTACTGCTGGGAAAATTAATGTTCCTCCTATCACGGACGAGGAGGAGGAGGAGGCGCGGCTTTTGAAAACTGCCGTCTGACTGCATGACACGCTGTTCATGTAAGCAGACGGCGGTGACTCGAATATAAGCCGAGGGGGGGACTTTCAGCCCTAAAAAAAAGGGCTGAAAATCTCGGCTTATACTCAAGTATATATGGCAATAATAAAACAAAGAGACATCAGAACGTAAGGACATTTGCTTATTTCCAAAGGAAGTACCGTACATAGAACTTATTAACTTATAGAAGGCCAGTGTGTTTTATCTTTACTTTCTGAAAGAGATCCAAGGGTCCCATTGTTTGTAAAATCAGGTAGTAGTAGCATCTCTATGGGCCATAATTTGCTCATATCTGTAGCCTTCATCAACCTGTTTGATAACCTCACTAACATTCGGGGACAAATCAGACTTCTATTTTCTCTTTACCACCAATCTGGCTGCCAGTAAGATGTTCATCGCCATTGGCCTGAGTGAAGGTGGGTAGCAGTCAATGTGGATACTCAAAATAACTTGGTTCTAACTTCCTGTATTTTATTATGCCCATAATTGTGGATATTAGGCGGAAAATTGCCTTCCAAAAACTTATAAGGTGAGGGCAATGTAGTAAAGTGCCCACCTTGCTGCAACCTCACCAGCACTCATTTGAGCTAGAAAGGTTACATTTTGCTGTGATGTTTGGGGTATAATACCACCAAATGAGTATTTTTTGAGCAATTTCCCAGTTTGTGACTGATCTTGTAAAGCATAGATTATATTTAACAGCCTTTTTTCCATTGTTCTTTAGTAATTCACACTTTTGAAGGGGGCTGTGTATGTGCTGCTAAAGCTACCTGCAAAAAGCCTTAATTGTTTTACTATTTAATTCCTTATTTTCAGATATATAGGAACAAAAACAGGTCAGCTTGCCATATGTAAATTAAATACAAGTTTCAGGTACATTTTATACATATTTATAAGATTAACAATACAGGAAATATAGAAATATTTAAAAAAAACTGCGCTAGGGTAAAACTAAATAAATGGCTGAATATCTAAATTCAAACCATATACTGTAATAGTTCGGGAGCTGCAATTCTTACATATAACATAAATACAAATTAAAAATAAGAAAGAATATAGAGTTGCGCTACCCATATACTTCAAAAACTGATATCAAGAAAAGCACATATATAAACCACCCATTAATCAAATAATGTGAGAAAATCCTGTATATGGCGTGACAAACAGTGAGAGATTGCAAAAAAATCAAATATGAATTATAAATGTGTATCCACCATTAAATTGAATAATAAAAATCAACATTAATGTGCCTGTGGATAAATCAGAAAAAATTAGCATCAATAAAATAAGTATAAAGTCCATAAGTGCACAAAATTAAAAAATCAAAACATTGTGACCAAATAAAAATACACCAGTGCACTGTGAAGTAAAAGTCCATATAATAGTGAACAAGGCCATCCTCACACTCCAGAAACAGCAAACTGTGTTGGTTCCACCACCAGAACAGCAGAAATGGACTCTTACCAGATCACCATGATCCCCCCTAAAAAAATAGACCGTCTGTGCTCCGGCCGGCGCATCAGACTCTTTGTTCTTTGATTACTGCAACTTTGTAAGTGCATTACTTCTTTTAATAATAAATGTTTTATACGTTTTTAAACTATATGGAGCGTTCTATTTTTTTATGCACCACGGCATTTACGAGATGACCTGATTGCGAGTAAAGTGGCTGTTTAAAGTGTGTGATTACACCTCCGGTCCCCTGGAAGACAAGCGGTAACCCTTTACATGCCTTCCTTGATCCTCTGTCATAGGGGATCTGGTCCATTTCTGCTGTTCTGGTGTGCTGTGTGAGGACGGCCTTGTTCACAATTATATGGGCTTTTACTTCACAGTGCACTGGTGTATTTTTATTTGGTCACAATGTTTAGATTTTTTAATTTTGTGCACTTATGGACTTTATACATATTTTATTGATGCTTTTATGAATTTTTTTATGATTTATCCACGGGCACATTAAAGTTGATTTTTGTTATTCAATTTAACCGCTTCCCGACCGCCTCACGCAGATATACTGCGGCAAAATGGCACGGGCAGGCAAAATCACGTACCTGTACGTGGCCCTTTAAATGCCTGCCCGTGGGTCGCGCGCGCGCGCGCCGGCAGCGGCGCGCTCGCGACCCGGTCGGGAGCTCCGTGACCCCGGCCACGGGACCAGCGGACCCGATCGCCACTGGTGTCCCGCGATCGGGTCACGGAGCTGAAGAACGGGGAGAGGTATGTGTAAACAAACCTCTCCCCGCGCTTCCTACTCTGCCTGTCATTGATTGGCTGTTCCCGGTCATCGGGAAAGCCGATCAATGACGTCAGACGTCAGCCCCGCCCCCTAATGTAAAAAAACACACACACGTCACATCCCATAACCCCTCCCCTCCCCTTAGTGGTTAACTCTTTCACTACAACTGTCATTTATACAGGAATCAATGCATTTAAATAGCATTGATTGCTGTATAAATGACAATGGTCCCAAAAATGTGTCAAAAATGTCCGATGTGTCCGCCATAATGTCGCAGTTACAATAAAAATCGCTGATCGCCGCCATTACTAGTAAAAAAAAAATATTAATAAAAATGCTATAAAACTATCCCCTATTTTGTAAACGCTATAACTTTTGCGCAAACCAATCAATAATCGCTAATTGCGATTTTTTTACCAAAAATATGTAGAAGAATACGTATCGTCCTAAACTGAGGGCAAAAAAATTTTTTTATATATTTTTTGGGGATATTTATTATAGCAAAAACAAAAAATATTGCATTGTTTTCAAAATTGTCGCTCTATTTTTGTTTATAACGCAAAAAATAAAAACCGCAGTGGCGATCAAATACCCCCAAAAGAAAGCTCTATTTGTGGGAAAAAAAGGACGCCGGTTTTGTTTTGGAGCCACGTCGCACGACCGCGCAATTGTCAGTTAAAGCGACGCAGTGCCGAATCGCAAAAAGGGGCCTGGTCCTTTGGCTGCCAATTGGTCCGGGGCTGAAGTGGTTAATGGTGGATACACATTTATCATTCATATTTGATTTTTTGCAATCTCTCACTGTTTGTCACACCATATACAGGATTTTCTCACATTATTTGATTAAAGGGTGGTTTATATATAGTTACATAGTTACATAGTTACATAGTTAGTTAGGTTGAAAAAAGACACAAGTCCATCCAGTTCAACCACAAATTAAACAAAAAATATATATATATATATGTGCTTTTCCTAATATGAGTTTTTGAATTATATGGGTAGCGTGACTCTATATTCTTTCTTAATACAGGAAATATGATGGTATTTACAGCAAAATCACCATTTCAAAAATAGTAGGCAAAGGTCAAGAAAGTTGAAAAATAAAATAGTTAAATAAGTTTCTAGATCTATATTTTAGGCTAGTCCCACATAATAAGCAGTAACTAGGAGTGTGAAAAGGAATGAGAAACAAAACAAACAAACAAAGTGTGTGGGGGAGGGAGGGGTAAGAGGAGAAAGAGTAATCTTCCCTCTGCAGCAATTCCTTATCAAAGTTGTCAACTTTACAGTGAGTTCCTGTATAAAGTAACCATGGTGTCCAAGTTTTAAAATGTTTGTCAGACTTGTTCTTAATACAGTAAATGCTGTAAGTTGTTCCATTAGTTGAATTTGTTAAAAAGCCTTCATTTTAAAGTTGTTGTAAACCCTTACAAACCACTTTTCACTACAGATAAGCCTATAATAAGGCTTACCTGTAGCTACCATGTATATCTCCTAAACCTGCATGGTTTAGGAGAAATCCCCTGTATCAGCATGTGCCAAAGTCATTGGCACATGCGCACTGAAGCAACGGCTCGTTCGTGACGTTGCTTCAGCTGATGTGCCGTTAACAGCAGCTCCCTTGTGCATGCGCAGGAGTGGTGTCATCGTGGCTCCAGCCAATCACAGCGCCGGAGTCTGCGATACCCGGAAATAACTCCAGGAGAAATGTCGCTGGGCAGAGCAGTGTGCCGGGACCGCTGCGGGGGCTTCGATCTAAAATGAGCATTTCATAATGAACTAGTATGCTATGCATACTTGCTCATTATGCCTTTGTCTTGTAGTGTTTATTTTTTTTATTTTTTTGTGGGTTTATAACAACTTTAAACTGTAATGAATCAGAATTGGCCAGAATTTAATAGGATTTACACACTAGGAACTTGGATTCACTTCAAAGTTTGGTTTCACTGAATTTTGAATAGCCTGGCGAACCACACCTGGGCAAATTAGGCTTTCACAACCAGTACAGTGACATCATTGGGTCTAAAAAAAAAAAAAAAAGTATGCAATTAAAATATAGGTTTTAATTAAAATGTCATTATTATGTTGATGAGGGTTTGAAAGGAGGAACTTTAAGCTTTAGGCACAGTTCAGAATGGGACCGGCTACGGATCGCACAGGAACGATGTGCATCCCTGTTCTCTAGTTCAGGGATGAATCTTTGCCTGAATTCGGCCCTAAAACGGAGCCAAAGATGCACAGTGTTTCTGTGCAGTGCACTCCGCAGCCACCCTGGAGATATGTCAACCGGATCCAGAGAGAGCCGGTCACATTCTCCTGCTATGCAAATTGGATGCAGAGAAACCCACATCTAATTTGCTTAGGTTTGAACCCAACCTTAGATCCGACACAGCCAGGCAATTATCACCCTGTGAGGAGGCCAGAAATAGCAGCCCCTGTACTTCTTACATCACATGTAACTGTGAACTGTGCCTAAATCCAAAGACATGCAGGTAGGTTAATTGGCTTCTTTCCAAAAATTGGCCCTAGTATATGAATGGGGACCTTGGATTGTGGGCTCCTTGAGGGTAGGGACTGATGTGAGTGTGCAATGTACAGGGATAGGGACAATTGTAGACACTCACTCAGGTTGAACTGGATGGACTGATGTCTTTATTCAACCTTACTAACTATGAAACTATGAAACATGGTCATCACATGGTCCTTGTAAAGTAAAATAAAAGCATACTGTAATAACAGCTTAACTTTCACTGCACCTTCCTGCCTACAGTACACTTTCTTTTCTATTGTTTCTGTAATTGTAAATGGAGATTTGTCATTAATCTTATACTTTATAACAATGATGCAGCAATTTAGAGTATGTCCTTCCTAAACAGCTGTGTCAAAAGTAAATGTTATATGATGACTCATGCCTTAAAAACAATACTGTCAACCCTTACCTAAAAAAAAAAAGTACCTGTCGCCAGAGGGTGTTAAAACTACTAGCGTGTTACATTTCTCAAATATTCTTCAAGGGCAGGGAGCCACAGCAGATTGAATATTATATATATCCTTAGTTTGATAATTCAATCCAGATCATGAAACAAAGTCATGGCTATCACCATAGACTTATCGTTAGACACGGCAGGTGGTGTACCTGCTAGGGCAGGGCAGGGCCGGGACAAGTGGTGGGCAGGAGGGGCGGTTGCCCTGGGCACTGTGGTATCATGTGAGGTGGGGGGGGGGCACAAGGAGATTAGGTGGGGGGAATTTGTGTTAAAAAGGGGAGATTGGGGGGCTTCAGGGGGTAAGAATTGTTTTAGGAGGGCAAATTTAGGGAGGGTGTGCTAGGAGTTGTGATTTGGGGGGGATTTGTGTTGGGAGTGGGGATGGGACACCTAATGCCCATACATCTTGGGGGGGGGGGCACAATTTGGCATGTTCGCCCTGGGCTCTAAATGACCTTGTCCCGCCACTGGGGCAGGGATATGCAATTAGTGGACCTCCAGCTGTTGCAGAACTACATGTCCCATGAGGCATAGCAAGACTCTGACAGCCACAAGCATGATATTCAGAGGCAGAGGCATGATGGGACTTGTAGTTTTGCAACAGCTGGAGGTTCGCTAATTGCATATCCCTGTGCTAGGGTATCATCAGCTCCAAACAAATTGTACAGAAGAATGCAACCTTGTGGCTTGTGTCAATGGGAAAATGTAACTTGCTTTTAGGTGCATTTTTCTTGCATTTGGGATCAGTTATGCCCTGTACACACGACAGGTTTTCCCATCGGAATAAACTCTGAAGGTTTTTCCTACGGTATTCTGACGGAACTCCACTCAAGCTGTCTTGCGTACACGCGGTCACACCAAATTCCGACCGTCAAGAACGCGATAACGTACAACATGTACGACGGCACTATAAAAAGGAAGTTCAAAACTGCGCCACCCTTTGGGCTCCTTCTGCTAATCTCCTGTTTATCTTGTGTTAGTAGAAGTTTGGTGAGAGACGATTCGCGCTTTTCAGACTCGTGCTTTTCAGATCGTTTTACTGCTGTTCAGTTTGTGATAATTTTTCAATAATCCAAAAAAAAGGAGATCTTGATGAAATAAAACAAAAAAGATGACTATAAAAAATAATTCTAAACATTATTATGGAGATCTGGCTTTAAAAAAAATAAAAGATTATTCATGAGATCACAAGAAATTATAAAGAAATAAGTTTGTCAGAACTCTGTGTGAATATCAGCAGCAAAACAGCTTCATTATTCTAGCATTATAAAGCACAAAAGATTGCGCTGCATTAAAAGATCACAGAATTTGCAGCGTGAGGAATGAGTGCTTCCGTCTCGTACTTGCTTCAGAACATGCATGGATTTTGATGCGTTGGAACAGCATACAGAGGAGCGTTTTTCCGATAGGACAACATGTTCTCTATCTAAGTCCATCTGAATTTTCGATGGAAAAAGTCCAATGGGGCATACACACGGTCGGAATATACGATGAAAAGCTCCCATCTGACTTTTTCTCTCAGAAATTCTTACCGTGTGTACGCAGCATTTGAGTAGCTACTGATATCGTTTTCAGTTCTTTGACAGGTGTATTTGACCTGTAGTTGACCTCATTCTGATCTGCATTTGACTCTTTTTCAAACAGCTTTGACATGCTTCAATTGTCTTTTGCAATCCTATGAACTTTTATAGGGAAGAAGACAGTTCTAAGCAGATAATAGCCCCTGTATACATTTTTGGCCAAAGGCAGCCAGCTTGTGGCAGGTACCTGAACTTGAAACTTCAGAGACACATCGCACACAGCTTCTCTTCTGCAAAAACGTGAATTGGAGCAAGCCCAGGGGAAGATCTCCTTGGAGGGGTTGAAACAGATCTAACACAGAGGTAACAGTAATGCCGCGTACACACGAAGGGACTTTTCCCGGCGGACCTAAGTCCAGCGGACAATCCGCTGGACTTTCCAGCTTGGTACGCTGGACTAAAAAGCGAACGGACTTGACCACACACGATCACGCAAAAAGTCCGGCGGTTCACGCGATGACGTACAGCACGTACGACGGGACTAGAAAAAGGAAGCTCGAGATCCCAAACGACACCCTTTGGGCCCCGTCAGCTAATCTCGTGTGTATCGCGTGTTAGTTGACGTTTGGTTAGAGACGATTCGCGCTTCTCAGACTTCTGCTTAATTCGTTCGCTTCTGCCGTTCAGTTTGTGCTTGTGAGGTTTGTATCTGGCTTTCAGTGCGTGTGGATCAGTTCCTACCTGTTCTCAGGCCGTTCTGGTCCGCTCGTTCCTGTTTTTCAGGTCGTTCTTCATAGGCCTTGCTGTTCTTCAGTGCGTTCTGTTAAGTTGTTTGTTTGATCAGCCGACCGTTTTGAAGCCATGGAGTGTGGACGTACTCGGGAACGAGTTCGTGCTGTGCAGGGGCTCGGTGTTGCGGTTAACACCTTGGCACGAGCCCAGTCCATGAACAGGGTGAGGAGGAGTTCATGGACCAAGAATTGGTTGCGCCAGCGTGACCAATTCTCGCATATGCCTTTGCTCCGTGAGATCCGTGAGAATAATCCTGATGATTTCAGGAATTATCTCCGGATGACGGACCCCATTTTTCACCGTCTGTTGGCTTCGCTGTCCCCTTATATTACCAGGCAGAATACCTGCATGCGGCAAGCCACCAGTGCGGAGCAGAGGCTAGTCGCCACGTTGCGTTACTTGGCGACGGGGAGAAGCTTGCAGGACCTCAAGTTCACGACAGGCATCTCCCCCCAGGCTCTGGGGCTCATTATTCCAGAGACCTGTTCTGCCATTATCCACGTCCTGCAGGAGGAATACATTAAGGTAAGTCTTCTCTTTTAAAATTACCTATGTCTTGTATTTTTGCTAATGTAGTGCATCAATGTCATCATTAGCTAATTACCATGATAGGACTATTCTATGAATGTCCCCTATTCCTTTTTTATTTTTTTTTTGGTTTTTTGTCTAGTATTTTATGGTTGACTTATCGAAATAGCTTTAAGAATGTATTATTTAGTGGGTCACATGCATATTTGCTTGCACCAACCTCCCCAGCATGGAAGCTTGGCCCCCTAAACACCCCTAGCCTAGTCACTTTCTTTGGTTAAAAATGTATATTACCAGCTCCATTGTACAGCTTTACTCACCCCCCCTTTCACCCCTTTCACCCCCCTTGACCCTCATTTTTAAATTGATTGCATGTGGTTTTGTTCAGCTTGTAATTAACCCCCCCCCACACCCCCACACCCCCTGATAATTAATAGCATGTGGTTTTGGTTAGCTTGTAATTAACCCCCCCCCCCCACCACACCCCCTGATAATTAATAGCATGTGGTTTTGGTTAGCTTGTAATTAACCCCCCCCCACACCCCCTGATAATTAATAGCATGTGGTTTTGGTTAGCTTGTAATTAACCCCCCCCCCACACCCCCTGATAATTAATAGCATGTGGTTTTGGTTAGCTTGTAATTAACCCCCCCCCCCCCCACACCCCCTGATAATTAATAGCATGTGGTTTTGGTTAGCTAGTAATTAACCCCCCCCCCCCCCACACCCCCTGATAATTAATAGCATGTGGTTTTGGTTAGCTTGTAATTAACCCCCCCCCCACACCCCCTGATAATTAATAGCATGTGGTTTTGGTTAGCTTGTAATTAACCCCCCCCCCCACACCCCCTGATAATTAAGAGCATGTGGTTTTGGTTAGCTTGTAATTAACCCCCCCCCCCCCCCCCCACACCCCCTGATAATTAAGAGCATGTGGTTTTGGTTAGCTTGTAATTAACCCCCCCCCCCACACCCCCTGATAATTAAGAGCATGTGGTTTTGGTTAGCTTGTAATTAACCCCCCCCCCCCCCACACCCCCTGATAATTAATAGCATGTGGTTTTGGTTAGCTTGTAATTAACCCCCCCCCCCCCACACCCCCTGATAATTAATAGCATGTGGTTTTGGTTAGCTTGTAATTAACCCCCCCCCACACCCCCTGATAATTAATAGCATGTGGTTTTGGTTAGCTTGTAATTAACCCCCCCCCCCCCCCCCCACACCCCCTGATAATTAATAGCATGTGGTTTTGGTTAGCTTGTAATTAATTTTTTTATGTTTTAGATGAAGAAGCTTGAACACGTGGCGATACCAAAATCCCAATTTAAATGAATACAAAACCTTCTAAGAAGGAGAGGGGGGAACATGAGGCCACATACCTCAGGGATTTTTTGTAAATGGTATCTAATAGTTTAATGTATAAGGACAAATAGAAATGTATAAAAATAGAGTTTTATTTTCCCATAAGGGTAGAAAACAACAAGGACACAAATAATACATCCATACTTTACAGACATATAAGTTAAATCAGATAAAGATGTGGAGCTTCGCCATACTCGACATGTTTCACTCTATGGAGTTTCTTCAGGAGTTTGATAGGTTAAGCTCAAAAAGTATACTGAAATAACAAAGTCGCATGAAAATCGCATCCTTTTTCAAAAATGTACAGATCAAATGTACATAATCATGCAATAATATAAAACAATTGGCTCAAAATAGAATATACATCTACAGGGATGAGCAATTAATACATAAATTTTGTTGTAAATGTTAACAGGGGGGGGCCATAGAAAACAGAGGGAGGGCATTGAGAGGTGAAACCAGGCAGAACTTACCATAGAGACTTGGATGGATCTAAAGTAGGTCTATATGCATACAATATAAATTTGTTTTTGGGTATAGAAACAAATAGATTGTAAAGAGAGATGAAGTCGCTTCCAAAATGCCACAGATCAGCACTGTGTCGCTTGCAGAGAGTCACGCTATGTTGAAGAAATAAATAAAACTGAATTAATGGGATAGTGTGTACGGTGTGGTTCATAATGATATAATGGTATCAGATTGGTGAATAATGATTGAATGAATAGATAAATAAATAGTACCTGTAGTAAAGTACGCTGGGAGTAACCGAGCTCATAAAAGTTCAGTATACTGTGCAAGTAATTGCAATCAATCCAAAATTTATTTGAAAAGTCATTCTCAGGTTTGTCTGCAATGCAGCAGAGTGAAAAACACTCCGTTAATTGCTGTCTAATGCCGTTTTTGGCGCCCACGATCTTGCGGTGACGTCAGACGCCGCCGGATCGGAGAGCCGCTACTTATGGCAGTTCCCTCTGCCATTTTTCATATCTGCCTGGAATCTTCAGCACATGAGAGGTTGAGGTGGTTTTATCCGCCCCCACTCAATGGCAATTCCGCTACTGACACTCTACTCAGCTCAGGGTAAGACATTTTTTAACTTTACTCCTCAGACCACTGACTTTTTTTCTTATTTTCCCCAACTCATTAATTTACTTTCTTCATTTATAGACAGCAATTAACGGAGTGTTTTTCACTCTGCTGCATTGCAGACAAACCTGAGAATGACTTTTCAAATAAATTTTGGATTGATTGCAATTACTTGCACAGTATACTGAACTTTTATGAGCTCGGTTACTCCCAGCGTACTTTACTACAGGTACTATTTATTTATCTATTCATTCAATCATTATTCACCAATCTGATACCATTATATCATTATGAACCACACCGTACACACTATCCCATTAATTCAGTTTTATTTATTTCTTCAACATAGCGTGACTCTCTGCAAGCGACACAGTGCTGATCTGTGGCATTTTGGAAGCGACTTCATCTCTCTTTACAATCTATTTGTTTCTATACCCAAAAACAAATTTATATTGTATGCATATAGACCTACTTTAGATCCATCCAAGTCTCTATGGTAAGTTCTGCCTGGTTTCACCTCTCAATGCCCTCCCTCTGTTTTCTATGGCCCCCCCCTGTTAACATTTACAACAAAATTTATGTATTAATTGCTCATCCCTGTAGATGTATATTCTATTTTGAGCCAATTGTTTTATATTATTGCATGATTATGTACATTTGATCTGTACATTTTTGAAAAAGGATGCGATTTTCATGCGACTTTGTTATTTCAGTATACTTTTTGAGCTTAACCTATCAAACTCCTGAAGAAACTCCATAGAGTGAAACATGTCGAGTATGGCGAAGCTCCACATCTTTATCTGATTTAACTTATATGT
The DNA here is from genome assembly GCA_028564925.1 of Lithobates sylvaticus. Lineage (NCBI taxonomy): Eukaryota > Metazoa > Chordata > Amphibia > Anura > Ranidae > Lithobates > Lithobates sylvaticus. The sequence goes on from CM053035.1 coordinate 75,608,448, forward strand.
CTGTAAAGTATGGATGTATTATTTGTGTCCTTGTTGTTTTCTACCCTTATGGGAAAATAAAACTCTATTTTTATACATTTCTATTTGTCCTTATACATTAAACTATTAGATACGATTTACAAAAAATCCCTGAGGTATGTGGCCTCATGTTCCCCCCTCTCCTTCTTAGAAGGTTTTGTATTCATTAGCTTGTAATTAACCCCCCCCCCCACACACACCCCGTTAATTAATTGCATGTGTATTGTGTGACCTTACAATTAATGACTCCACACCCACATCCCCATTATTATCTTCTCTGGGCCATCAGAGGGGTCATCAATTAGAGATTTGTCCCTTATCCTTAATCTTTTGGCTTTATTTCAAGGACTTACTAAATAAATACATATGTTCTTCCAAATTGTTTGTTAATTTGTTGCATTTAGTTAGGTGTTTTGCCTGGTTTTTAATTCGATTTGTATATTTGTGTTTGACTTCACAGTGTCCCTCCACGCCACAGGAATGGCAGACTGTGGCTTCCCAGTTTGCTGCCCGTTGGGACTTTCCCAACTGCGGAGGGGCGATTGACGGGAAGCATGTGCGAATTGTGCCCCCACCCCATTCGGGGTCATACTATTGGAATTATAAGGGGTTCCATAGTATCGTGTTGATGGCGGTGGTGTCGGTACAATATGACTTTCTGTATGTGGATGTGGGGAAAAACGGCCGGATGTCGGACGGAGGAGTCTTCAACCACACGGAGTTCGGTCATCGTCTCCAGACTGGTGGCCTGGAGCTGCCACCAGATGAAGATAATGTGGAGGGACTCCCCTTCGTTTTCATTGCCGACGAGGCGTTCGGTCTGGGTGACCATCTGATGAGGCCATTTCCCCAACGATCCCTCACCCCTGAGAGGAGGATTTTTAATTATCGGTTGGCCAGAGCAAGACGGGTTGTGGAAAATGCCTTTGGTATTATGGCCAACCGTTTCAGATTGCTCCTTACATCCCTACATCTGGCAGAGTACAAACTGAATACTATTATTCTTGCATGCTGTGTCATGCACAATTATTTACGCAAACATTCGGGAACATACTCATTACCAATCGGCCCTGAGGCCGGAGTGGAAGGCAACATGACAGGGCTGGATAATCGCCATCTTGGTTCCGCCCCACAATCAGCCCAGCAAGTGCGGGACCGTTATTTACATTATTTTAATGGTAGGGGGGGCCATTGCAATGGCAGCAGACCCTTAAACCATCTTTTTGATTTACAAAGAATAAATACAGTGATTGATGTTTGAAATATTGGTATTTTCGTATGGTTTTGCTTTTAATTTTGCCTGTTTTATATGTTGTCCTAGTGCACATCTTTAATAGTGGCAAACTTGTTTTGCGTTTAGTAAATAAGCCCCTTTGTCAATGAACCACAACATGTTTTGGTCAAACTGGTAGTATTTAAAAAGAAGAAGCCACACATTGTTTAATTTGTGCAAACATTATTATTTTTTATTCTAGTGCACATCCAAACCTTTTTTATGTTATTTTTTTTTTTTTATTTTCTTTTTTCAACAAGATATTTTTTTTTTTTGTCTTTTTTCAACAAGATTTTTATTTTTTTTTTTTTTTTTTTTCAACAAGATTTTTTTTTTTTTTTTTTTTTTTCAACAAGATTTTTTTTTTTTTCTTTTTTATGTTATATTTTTTACATTTTTTTGGTCTTTTTCTCACAACATATTTTTTTTTTTTTTTGTGATTGATTTTTTTAAACAAACATAAAAACATGTTTTAAAATGGTAAAAAATTTAGGCTTAGCATTAGAAAATATTTACACAATGTAAAAGCCCAGAACTTACAAAGTTCAACAGGTAACCCATGAACAGTAGAAGCCAAATTTAGAATATGCACACTAATTTAACAGGAAAATGGGTAATGTCAACATGTGCTATGTTCCATCATGGGGAATCAATGGACGTGTTTTGTGTGTGAAACCCCTTCCCTCTCACCTACTAGCATTAGGGGTTGCAAACACAAAATGCGTCCATTGAGATCCCCTGATGGCACATAGCACATGTTGACACACCGTGTGCATATTAAAAATTTGGCCTCTAAAATTTGTTAAACAGTGCATCAAAAGGGGAATGAAGGACATGATTGATGTTAAGAAATGGAAAAGGGGTCTTTATATTCTCCCCAAAACATCAATCATGTCCTTCATTCCCTGCTGCATGGTGGCCATCTCCTTCTGCATATTTTCCAGCTGCAGATTCCAGGCCATGATCTGGCCAATAAGCCTGTGGGCACTGTCTGTGGAAAATGGCTCCGCAGCTTGTCCTTCCACAAACAGATCAGCATCACCTAAAAGTTGGGTAGATAAAACACAAGAAAAAAACTGTCAAAAACATGCAGACCTTAATTTCTTAGCTCAATCTGTGTTCTGAGACACTCACTTGGTGGGGTGCAGATTTGATCCACTTCAACCACCTGTTCCGCCACATCCACGCGTGGGCTTGGGCTTGGGCTAACTGCCCAATTAGTCTGGTGAGGCCGGGAGGTCCTCGTAGGTTCGGACTGACGTCTGAGCCTTTGGCCCCCTATGGTAATGGAACACAAAAAGGTACACTTTTAATCACACTGATATTTGAGTGCCAAAATAGGATTATTAAACATTGTTTAAAAGTGTTGTCCAATTATTAGCAGTTTGTTAGAAGATCCTACTTGAAGACAGAATTGAAATGTCTATCTAATGAAACTCCAATACTTAAACCGCCCTTCAACCCTAAATTTGAACTTCCGCTCATTGGATCCCTGCACCCCTGTGGTGTCTTATTTGGAACCTTTTAGGGGTGAGGGGTTGCAGATACCTGTGTAAGGCAGGTATTTGCACACACATCCGGCCATAGACTCCCACAGAAGTATACGCCACATCCCGTCCCACCGTGCTGTCTGCTGGGACACACAGGGGTCCCCGAGCTCGCGCGGACCAGTCCTATTGCATTGCGCAACTGGCGCATGCCCAATAGTGACCCGGGAAGTGAAGCCGCAAACATTAATTTCATGATTGCAAGATCAGAGATTGTAGCTGCACCATCCAAGGGACAGGTGAGTGTACTTCTTTGAAAAGTCACCACCTACAGTATTTGTAGATGATGAGCATTTTTCGGGAATTGTGAGCATGACACCCTGCTTAACATATTTATCCCCACCCCCCAAAACAGCTTCTGGAGTCCCTGTGTAAGTTACCCCTAAAACCCTTACTACAGCAGTAATTGTATAGATAGTGACAATAATAAACAACCTTACAACTCCAACAACCCAAAGCCAGGTAAACTCAATAAACGTTATGAAGACAAACTGAACTTTCATCAAATCTGCGCAAGTTTCACGTACGAGTGCTAATAACATCTGCGCAAGTTTCACGTACGAGTGCTAATAACATCTGCGCAAGTTTCACGTACGAATGCTAATAACATCTGCGCAAGTTTCACGTACGAGTGCTAATAACATCTGCGCAAGTTTCACGTACGAATGCTAATAACATCTGCGCAAGTTTCACGTACGAATGCTAATAACATCTGCGCAAGTTTCACGTACGAATGCAAATAAAATCTGCGCAAGTTTCACGTACGAATGCTAATAACATCTGCGCAAGTTTCACGTACGAATGCAAATAAAATCTGCGCAAGTTTCACGTACGAATGCTAATAACATCTGCGCAAGTTTCACGTACGAGTGCTAATAACATCTGCGCAAGTTTCACGTACGAATGCTAATAACATCTGCGCAAGTTTCACGTACGAGTGCTAATAACATCTGCGCAAGTTTCACGTACGAGTGCTAATAACATCTGCGCAAGTTTCACGTACGAGTGCTAATAACATCTGCGCAAGATTAGACATATCAAGTATAACCATAGTAGCGCACGTGCTTGACTTACTCTTTTTGATGGCTTTTCGAATTCTCCTGTACTGATCGTGCTCCCTGGATTTGATGTCGGACCATCGCTTGCGCAGTTGATCCTTGCCCCTTCGTACGCCGAATTTCTGCTCCAGGGTGCTGACGATTGTAGTGAGAATCTTGTCCTTGCGCAAATTGGGTCGAGGGTAGGGGCCATTTTCCCCGTCGTAATCTTCCCTTTGTAGGATGTCCACCATCTCCACCATCTCTTCAAAGGCCATATTGGTGGCCTTATATCTGCTGCTGGATGCAGATGTGTTCGCTTCTTGGCTTTCCTCCGCGCTACTGGCTGAGAATGTGTCCGCCATCTTCATTAATTTATTCACCCACAATGCAACGAGGGGAAGCGGGGCGGGGAATACTCGTCAGGAGGAACGTCATGGGCGGGCGACGCGGAGGACGCAGGCGGACTTCCACGCGTGCGCAGTGTATATAAGGCTGTTTGAGGGCCCCACGTGTTCCCGAACGGAAGTAGCGAGAGCTCTGTACGAAGGTAAGTGTTTTCTAGGATGCATTACTGTGGTTTATTGGGTTTTGGGCCTGCATTTTTTAAGGATATGTGTGTGTTGCTGCCTGTGTGTAGGGGTTGCTGCCTGTGTGGATGTGTTGCTGCCTGTGTGTAGGGGTTGCTGCCTGTGTGGATGTGTTGCTGCCTGTGTGTAGGGGTTGCTGCCTGTGTGTAGGGGTTGCTGCCTGTGTGTAGGGGTTGCTGCCTGTGTGTAGGGGTTGCTGCCTGTGTGTAGGGGTTGCTGCCTGTGTGGATGTGTTGCTGCCTGTGTGTAGGGGTTGCTGCCTGTGTGGGTGTGTTGCTGCCTGTGTGTGGGTGTGTTGTGTAATGTTTGGTTAGAAAAACTGGATGTGCGTTTTTAGTAACATTTGTGTTTTTGGTCTTTTGTATTGCCATTACTAACAAAACAGAAACAAACATGTCAGCAGCCCAGTATAATCCATTCAAGGACCAGCAGTTCATGTCCGAATTCATTGCGCTCTACAGAAAAAATACCAACCTGTGGCAGCTCAAGAATCCTTTATATGGCAATAGGGATGTCCGGAAGGCAACACTGGGGCCACTTGTGGATTTTGTGAAGACTCAAGTCCCCAACGCAGACACCAAGTTTGTTGAAGCCAGAATTTCAAGTTTAAGGCACATGTACAAGCGGGAGCGCAAGAAGATTGAGGAATCAGTCAGATCAGGAGCAGCAGCAGAGAATGTTTATGTACCCAAGCTGTGGTACTACAACCAACTGGCTTTTATAGGTGACCAGATGGAACCCAGGCAATCACTGTCCACTCTTCCCTCCACCCTTCCCTCCACTCTTCCCTCCACTCTTCCCTCCACCCCAGCTGAGGCTTCCACGGAAGGAGAAGACCCCTCCACCTTGGAGCAGGCTGATGCGCCCAGCTGGAGCCAGGTATATATTTAGTATCCCAAATTGTGATTGTGTGAATATTAATGGTGTAAACGTTAAAATGTGAAACAATTAACACCCTGAACTCTGAATTGTGAAAAAAGCTGACAAAAATTGCGCAAACTTCGAAAAAGTGTGGGTGCAACATATCGATACATATATAGTGTATACATACATCCAGTAGTGGCAAAAAATGCCTTATACAACATTGGTGATCTGCTTGGAAAATGCAGGGGTCCAAATGATAGCCTTTTGGATCTTTTTTAACAATTATCTGCTCCTTCATAAGTTTACAATTGGATGATTGAGGAGGCCATAAACCAAAAACCAGGTGTTTGATTTTTGTTTTTATTTGCACACAGGATGAGCTGACCCAGGATGATGCCGGGACAAGTGGTATGGAGGAGGAGGAGGACATGACCAGCGAGAGCCAGGAGGTGGCTGGGCCCAGCACGAGCCAGAGTGACAGCCAGACTGTCTTAAGAAGTGTACCTCCACCCCTGCCCTTACCCCCAAGAAGGCCCAGGAGGATGACCATTGTTGAGGAGGAATCACTCCAACTTATTAGGAAGGCGAGTGCGATTCTCGACAAACCCCCCATTCCAGAAGAGGCCTATGCCACCTACTTGGCCAGCAGGTTGCTGGAAATGGAGAAGGGCCAACGGCACCTGTGTGAGGGCCTCATATTTGAGGCTATTAAGGGGGGTTTGAGGGGTCAATTACGAGAATCAACCCGCCTGACCCATGAAGGCCCGACACCAACTTCTCCTCCGCCTCCTCCTCCTCCTCCTCGTCTTCCTTCTTCTCCTCCTCCTCCTCCTCCTCCTCCTCCTACCACAAGTCAGCCTCCAAGGAAGCGTGCAGGGAAGACTGCAGGGAAGAGTGCAGGGCAGCGTGGTGGGAAGAGTCGGAAGTGATTGCCTGGCTTCAGTCTGGTCTCACAGAAGACACAGGCTGTTGTAGTGCCACAGCTTGGGGACATAGATGTCATCTGCTGCTGTTCCTGGTCTGTCTGATTCCTGGTCAATCTTCTTGTGCTCCCTATATTGTATGAAATGTGCCCAAGCTTAATTTTTGGCTTCACAAACTTGATGTCTGCCGTTGGGGCAAAAAGTCTTCTCAAAATCGCAAAGTGGCTCCAGTGTTGCCTTCCTATTTTGTTTTGCCTTGTTTGTTTAAACCAGAATAAATGGTATTTTTATTTTCTGAAAATAATGATATACGTGCTTGTTATTCAAAAACATAGTTTCTTTAGGAGTAGGCAGGTACATGTCTAAACATTCATTTGACAATACAAGTGTAAAGTGCAACTTCAATGGAACTGCAAGTGCAGTCGCTGGAAAGGTGAGGGTTAAGATCTGAATTAAGGGCAAGCTCTGCTGACTCCACAATTGTATCATGTGTAATAACAAATCCTTTTGATAACTAACAAATAATAAAATATATCTAAATAGAGATATATGTATATATATAATATATATATATATATATATATATATATATATATATATATATATATATATATATATATATATATATATATATATATATATAAATAGAGATATATATATCTATATATATATATATACACGTACACGTATATATCTATATATCTATATATATAAATGTATATATATATGTATATATAGATATATCTTTTTTTGGGTTTATTGAGAAATATCGATATAGTTTTAATTTGGTGATTTGGATATATATATATCTATATCTATATATATATATATATATATATATATATATATATATATATATATATAGAGAGAGAGAGAGAGATAAAGATAAATATATATATATATATATATATATATATATATATACAAATATATAACTTCACTAAAGAATGCTGAAGAAAAAACGTTCGGGAGTACTCGGCGTGAATATACAAGCAGCAAGGCAAAATCATTCTTCAAGTACGATAACATACAAATCCCGCTGTCAGAAGAAAAAAAAAAAAAAAATCAGCAGCGTGACGATTGTGCGACCTTCAAAACGAAGGCTAGTTTTACCAGACCGAGCGAGTCCGTGACATACTAGCTACTGAGCATGCGTCCTTTTTGGTACGCCGGACCATACTACACACGTCCGGATTATCCGCTGGACTGCCAAATCCAGCGGATAATTTGAAAACAAAACTTGAAACTTTAGTCCGCCGTACTTTGGCCAAAAAAAGTCCGCCGGCGCCCACACACGAGGGGATTATCCGCTGGACTTCGGTCCAGCGGATAATCCCGCGGGATAGTCCCTTCGTGTGTACGCGGCATAACAGTAGAGTAAAAGTCCAGAGGAATGCAAAACCCAATTGAAGCCAACGGCAGGTCAAATGCACCTGTCAATCGATTCTAAATGATCTCAGAAGCACCTCAAAATAATGTGTAGCACCCTTTACCTGAAGGTAGGTGCTAGAGTAGTTTTTTTTTCCTAAGTTCAGGGATAGGTGCAGGTAAATTTAGGCAGGCTTGTGCTGTGCGCTGGGCCTGTCTGTTTTGATTCTGGGACTGGGAGTGTACAGTGCAGTGGTGGGTGTGGTTACCTGTACTTTGATTCAGGGATGCCTCCCCTATCTTCAGAAAGATGTTTCTGGAATGGGGGTTGGACCTGAAGTCTGAGTGGAAGGCAGCTCATGTGAGGAGCTCTGACAAATTACCTCTGGGTGTTGGCAGGGGGCAGGCCTCCCATATAAGCTGGGATCACATGGTACCAGGGAGGAGTTCTGAGAGCAGGAAAAGATAGAATGGAGTGCTAAGTTGCTGTTCTGGGCATCCCCGCGTGGGGGGGGGAGGTGCGCCGAGCGGCGCGGAGGAGGGCTGTAGATGCTTCGGAGGATAGAGATCTTCATCAAGGAGCTGGTGTCAGGATGCTGTGACCGGGGAACACAGGACTTGTACACAGATAAAGGTTGGTGAAGGAGAAGTAGCAGTAAAGGGTCAGGAGGAAAGCTGTAGAGTTAAAGTCAAGCTGCTGTGACCGGGGAACACAGGACTTGTACTTTGAAGGAGGTCAGTGCTGAAGAATTATAAGAGGACCTTTGAGAGTTACTAAACGTTACTAAACCCAAGACCCTGCATTCATTATATCTGGTCTCTCACAGTACACAAAACATGGAAATGCAATTATTTTAGTAAATATAAACTTCCTCTTCTCATTTAGCAGTATATTGCAGTCTTGTGACTTCTATCAGTGTCCGGCCAAGCACTGGTTAAAGTTTGTACATGGAGTTTTCTTTCTCCTCTTACAGTCCTATGAGGCTGCAAGACTCCTGACCCTCACATGCCCCCTCCCAACAAAAGAAAAAACTCTCTAGCAAAACACACCAAACTGAGCATGTGCAGAGTGCCCTCAAGGTTCCATACTATCAATGGATAGAGATGGATTTGGGACTGTGGAAAAAGGGGAGGATCAGAGATGACAGGATCAAACAGCCTTTCTACACAATGTGCAGGATTAACCCCTTAGGTTCCACACTGAATATAACAAGCGCGCTTTACTGCATATACTGTACAGACTGATTTTACTGTGGTAGGTTTAGTAACACTTTAAACTGTAATAAGGACTGCATATAGTTTACACAGTTTGCCTTTTAACAGTTGGTGCCTAGAGCTACCTGCACATTTCTGTGTTTAAATTCATTGTAAAAGGTAACACATTTAAAAAATAAAAATAAATAACAAAGATCTATATGCTTACCTGCTTTGTGCAATGGAATTGCATGTGCAATGGAATTGCACAGAGCGGCCACAAACCTCTTCTTCTCTGGTCCCCTACCAACACACCTGACCCCCCTCCCTGTCCAGTGCCCCCATGGGAAGCTGCTACCCATGGGGGCACTTATGACCCATCCCCTGCTCCCTCATCATTGGCTTTGATTGACAGCACTGGAAGCCAATGGCTCCCGGTGCCCCAGCAAAGCCAGGGTGACCCATACTTCAGACATGCACAGCACTGGCCTCAGGTAAGTAAAAGGGGGGGGGGGGGGGTTGAGAGGGGATAATGATTTACCTCAATGCAAGGAATGCTTTAAGCTTTAAGCTGTAGAACAGGGTCAAAATCTGGACCCCTTAATCATGCAAATAGCTACTTCATCTAATCCCACCATCACACCTCATTATAGTATGATGAGGGATTAAGAGTGCATGCTATAGTTTCTACTTCAGATCTGTTGTTGTGATTAAGTACACCTAAAAGCAACAACTCAATTAAGAATAATTGTCTGTATACATGTCTTCTGGCAACATTTTTTTTTTTTGTACATTTTCAATTTAATCCTCTAGTTAAAGTGGAATTAAACCCATCGATTTAAACGTTTTAAACGAGACCTCGTTGAGACTGTATGATTGTGATGGCTTGTTAAAAAACAGTAAATATCAGCGACCTGAATACTTGAATACCGATAATTTAACTGTGGTAAACCTCCAGCAACAGCAGCAGCTGTTATATGGATATTGTATGTATCACGGCAGTTTAACCACTTGACAACTGGGCACTTAAACCCCCCTTCTGTCCAGACCAATTTTCAGCTTTCGGTGCTCTCACACTTTGAATGACAATTACTCAGTCATGCAACACTGTACCCAAATTAATTTTTTGTACTTTTTTTCCCCACAACTAGAGCTTTCTTTTCGTGGTATTTTATCACCTCTGGGTTTTTTATTTTTGGCGCTATAAGTGAAACAAATTTTTCTTTGTTTCTGTGATAAAATTTTGCAAATTATTAATTTTTCTTCATAAATTTTGGCCACAATTTATACTGCTACATATCTTTGGTAAAAATAACCCAAATTAGTGGATATTATTTGGCCTTTGTGAAAGTTAGAGAGTCTACAAGCTGTGGTGCAAATCATACAAAATTGATCACACCTGATGCACTGGTGACCTATCTCATTTCTTGAGACCCGAACAAGCCAGGAAAGTACAAATACCCCCCAAATGACCCCTTTTTTGAAAGTAGACATTCCAAGGTATTTAGTAAGAGGCATGGTGAGGTTTTTGATGTTGTAATTTTTTCCCACAATTCTTTGCAAAATGAATATTTTTTTTTCCACAAAATTGTCATTGTAATAGATTATTTCTCTCACATGGCATGTGTATAACACAAATGACACCCCAAAATAAATTCTGCTACTCTTCTGAGTATTACGATACCACATGTGTGGGACTTTTCCACAGCCTGGCCACTTAGAGAGGCCCAACATGCAGGGAGCGCCATCAGGTGTTCTAGGAGCATAAATTACACATCTAAATTGTTGACTACCTATTACACTTTTGAAGGCCCTGGAGCACCAGGACAATGACACTGATGACAGATGGCACTGATACGTGGCACTGATAACACGTGACACTGATGACAGATGCCATTAATACTTGGCACTGATGACACGTGACACTGATGACAGATGGCACTTATACATGGCACTGATGATACGTGGCACTAATACGTGGCACTGATGACAGATGGCACTAATATGTGACACTGATGACAGATGGCACTGATACGTGGCATTGATGACACGTGACACTGACAGATGGCACTGATGACAGATGGCACTGATACGTGGCACTGATGACAAATGGCACTGATACGTGGCACTGATGACAGATGGCACTAATATGTGGCACTGATGACACGTGACACTGATATGGCACTGATGACAGATGACACTATGTGGCACTGATGACAGATGGCACTGACAGGTGGCACTGGGGACAGGTTGCACTGGGGACAGGTGGCACTGGGGACAGATGGCACTGACAGGTGGCACTGGGGACATATGGCACTGACAGGTGGCACTGGGGACAGGTGGTAGTGTGGACAGATGGCAGTGGGGACAGATGGCACTGACATTTACTTTTAATTAATTTTCCTTTTTTTTTTTCTTACTTGCGGGCCGCTGCAGCCGTTCATCTCTCCCTCCTCACACACTGTCTCTGTGTGAGGAGGGAGAGCCGGCGATGAGAGATGATCTCATATGTTTACATATGAGATCATCACTCATTGGACACGCCAATCGCGCTGTAAACAGGCTGCTGTGATTGGTCATTTACACCGATCTGTGACTGGCTGTGTCCAAGGGACACGGCCAGCACAGAACTTCCCCGATGCATTGCGGGACCGCGCATTGCGGAAGTAAACAGGAGGACGTCCAGGGACGCCCTCCCGGCAGTTAGCGTCCGCACTTCAGCCATCTTTCGGCTATAGCACGGGCGCGAATTGGTTACTTAAAGTAGCAGGAAGATAACAGCAGCAGTGGTAAGTGAGCTTTCTTTTTATCTTTCTCAAGGAATCTAGCTGGACAGTTTATTTCTGGATTGGATAAATCAATGCTACTCATTATTACTATAATTACAGTTATTTCCTCTACATGAAATTACTATAAAATATTAAAACTTATGTTGAAGTCATAATGAACTGAGGACAGGAATAAAACGGACAATAAGTGATAAAAATCTATTTAAAAACTGTCACTGAAACTGCTGAACTATCATTAAATTGCTGCTACTTGTTATCAATCAATGATTAATCAATTACCTCTTGCTAAAGCCCTTTGAATACTGTTGGAATACTGATATTGTTCAACTAGTCATTGTTGGACAAATACAAAAAATCTCTTGTAGGTCGCATGTGGACAGTCTACTGGGCTATTATAAAGAGTTAATATTTACTGTGATCTATCTGACATAACATTAGCTGATGAACTGTTGCTGTAATTAGACCACAGTTGGCTCATAGCTATTTTCTGAATCCAGAGTTACTAGCCTACCTGACATGTGTTTTTTCTTTTGCAAATAGTCAAATAGTTAACAAGTCACATACTATCATAAGAGGACGGACTGACTGTTTCTACCGATTGAATGGATGCTGCGTTTCCAATGTTATAATAAGCTCAACTGCTGCTACTGGCCGAATGGATACTCTGTGCTTAATGATATAATGCTTAATGCTTAATTCTACAGTAAGATTGATTCCTGCTACTGGGTGAATGATTGCTATATGCTTAATACTAGGGATGAGCCGAACACCGCCGGATTCGGTTGGCACCAGAACCTGCGTACGGAACGGAAGTTTGCACGAACATTCGAACCATATTAGTTACAATGGACGCGAACGTTTGAAAATCTAAAGTGCTAATTATAACGGCCAATATGCATGTTAATGTCATAAAAGAGGTTTGGGGACCCGGGTCCTGCCCCAGGGGACATGTATCAATGCAAAAAGAAGTTTTAAAAACTGACGTTTTTTCAGGAGCAGTCATTTTAATGATGCATAAAGTGAAAAAAAAAAAGTGAAATATTCCTTTAAATATGGTACCTGGGGGTGTCTAAAGTATGCCTGTGAAGTGGCATGTGTTTCCCGTGTTTAGAACTGTCCCTGCAAAAAATGACATTTGTAAAGGAAAAAAAGAAGCCATTTAGCTAGCTGCTGCCTTAGATGATAAAACACGCCAGAAGAGCAGATACAGGGAAAGGTGGTTTAGTGTGCTACTGCTGTGCTATATTAACACAGCACGCACACACACAAACTAACTACTCCTGCAGATGGCTGGATTGGTAGAGATTGAGAACAGCACTGAGAAGAATAAACTACCCTGCCTATTTTTCCTCTTTCCCTACACTAATCCCCAGAATCCACAAGCAGATAATGCAGATAATAATGAATCACAAGCAGATAATGCAGATAAAGCAGATAATGCACAAGCAGACACTGTACAGTGTCACTGTTCCTAACGCCGGAACACACTACATGAGGCCGCCGGCGCGGCGGCCTTATATAGTGTGGGGCGTGTACTAAACCCCCTGAGCTATAATTGGCCACAGGCATCCTGCCTGTGGCCAATTATTGCTCTCCTCGCCGCTGGCTCTATGATTGGCCAAGCATGCAAGGTCACAGTTCATGCTTGGCCAATCATCAGCCAGCAATGCACTGCGACTGGCGCAGTGCATTGCGGACCGTTTGCATCACACGAATTTGATGTGAACGACCCACATAGTTCTGGGCTCGATGAGCAGACGAATGGCCGATGTTCGATTCGAACATGGGTTTGAAACGAACACCGTGCCCATCCCTACTTAATATTATAAGGCTTAATGCTTTATTAAGTTTAACTGCTGTTAATGCTGCTAAAGCTTGCATGGACGTAATATGCTAAATGTTATAAGAAGTTCAACCTCTGCTGTTGGCTGAATGGATACCTTCTGCTTAATGCTATAAAGACTTTATGATATAATAAGCTTAATAAACGGCCGATTGGAGGATATGTGCTCAATGCTATGTTAGATTACCATGAAATCTTACTAACTGCTGAAGTGATGATATACATGTAAGATTATTACAGCAAAAGTGAAAAAAAGGTGTTGATTAACCACCTTCAAAGGTTGTATAAACTGAGAACTTGGATGGACTGTGAGAATTATTACTGGGGGTTACCACCCATACTATTGAATCTTAAGATAAGAAAAGTATCTATTATAAGAAAAAGAGCAATAGAATATGACCAGACAAAGGAGGAGAGAACAGGAGGCGAAAATGGAGAAAGCCCTGAAAATAAATGAGGAGTCTTATATATTAGACTAAAAAAACAACAAACTACAAAAATACAGAAGGAAGATAAGAAAGGTACAAAAGAATCTATGGTACAACAGGGACTGGATACTAGCAATCAAGCAGAATTTGCTGGCCAGGAAGACGATTGGATATACCCTAATCGGGACACAATGGAAGACTCTTAAGCCCCATATACACGGTCGGATTTTCCGATGGATTCTGTCCTATCGGACAATGTTGTCGGAAATTCAGACCGTGTGTAGGCACCATCGGACATTTTCCATCGGATTGTCCGATGGACAAAGTTGTATCTCCTGCTCTAAAAATTTTCCGACAACAAAGTCCGATCACACCAATTCCGATCGTGTGTAGCGAATTCCGACGGACAAAGTGCCACGCATGCTCAGATCACATTACAAGACCAAAGCTATTGGCTACTAGCCTCTACGTAGTCCCGTCGTAGGTAACAAATGTCACCACGTTCAGAATGATCGGATTTTCCGACAACTTTGTCCGACCGTGTGTATGCAACACCAGTGTCGGACTAAATCCGTCGGAAAAAATCTGATGGATTTTGTGGTCGGATTTTCCGACCGTGTGTATGGGGCATTAGATGGATTCTGAGACAATACAGATATCCTGTATTCCACAAGTAGCATGGGGATTAGAGGGAAGATCAGTGGTAAATATGTCCTTAACAACAGTACCAGACCCTAGTGGAAATATGGAGAAATTAGATCTGGCGATGATAAGTCAAGATATGAATGGAACACAGATATCTAAAGAAGCAGACACACGGAGTATTACTTCCATCCCTACTCCAATATCGGAACTTACATTGAGAGATGTTCTCATGGCTGTACAGACTTGTAATAACTCGCTACTATCATTGACAAATCAGATGGTTGAACTAAAAGAGATATTGCAGTCATGAGACACGAGAACCATCAGGTGTTCTAGGAGCATAAATTACACATCTAAATTGTTGACTACCTATTACACTTTTGAAGGCCCTGGAGCACCAGGACAATGACATTGATGACAGATGGCACTGATACGTGGCACTGATAACACGTGACACTGATGACAGATGCCATTAATACTTGGCACTGATGACACGTGACACTGATGACAGATGGCACTAATATGTGGCACTGATGACAGGTAGCACTCTGAAACCTGCGTTGTCTGTCTGATTACCCATTGCTGACCTTGGCTCCTGTTGACCTTGCTCTGAACTCTGCTATACCTGATCTCTGGTTCCTGATCCCAGCTGCCCATCTGACCCTGTCTCTGCCTGATGTTCCGGTACCCTGCTGCCCCCCTGTTGGGGAACCCAGCTTCCCATCTGACCAGTCTCTGCCTGATGCTTCGGTACCCTGCTGCCCGCCTGTTGACACACCCGGCTATCACTGTGACCTTTCTCTGGTGCCCTGCTCGGCCCAGCATCACTACCCGAGTGTCTGCAACCACAGTCCTGCGACTTCCTGCTCTGCAACCACAGTCCTGCGACCAGCTGCGACTTCCTGCTCTGCAACCACGGTCCTGTGACAAGCTGCAACTTCCTGCTACAGGATTCCGGGTTTCTATCTGCAGGCACTCGTGTGCTTCCTGTCCTTTGGCTCCTTCTGTTCCACTCTCAGCGGGACCTGGACTGGAAATACAACAGAGGCCGGCCTCGTGATTTCAGCCTCCCTTCAGGTACCTGACAAGAACAAACTCAGAGAATGGAAGGAATAGAGAATAAACAAAGACGCAATAATGTCCGTATAATAGGTCTACCGAAACATGAAGAAGGCCATTCACCTGTTATTTTTGTAGAAAACTGGCTGATGGACATTTTTGGGGGGTGGGCTTTTCTAGATCTTTTGCAATAGAAAGAGCACATCGTATATCAAGTCACTCTCCTCCACCGGGGGGTAGACCAAGGATAATGATTATTAGGTTGCTAAATTCTCAAGATAGGGATAATATATTAGCCAAGGCAAGACGAAAAGGTAGAATTAAGTATAAAGGTAACAAGATATCTTTTTATCCAGATTTTTCAGTAGAAGTGCAGAAGCAAAGGGCAAAATTCAAGGAAGTTAAACAACGTCTACAGGAACTGAAGATTAAATACTCAACGTTGTTCCCTGCAAAGTTACGTGTTACAGATGGAGACGGTGCCCAGTTTTTTTATACACCTGAAGCAGCTAACGCGTGGTTGATTGAAGGGCAGAAGTAATGTGGGTAGGAGTATGAAGAACCATTGGGAGGGTACCCGACTAGTTATGTCGGTGACCCCAAGTTTTCGAACTTCTCTGTATATGAATTTTTTTTTATATCCCGGTGGGGGATATGGGGGGGTCCATAGCCTTCCCCCCTTTTTTTTATGATATCTCCCAGCCGGGACGATATACGGTAAGGAAGTAACGTCGGAGGTGGTTACAATAGACCCTCAGTATGTGTCCCTAATGGACAAGAGGTTTGTAGCTGATCCCATCCCATTGGGGAGGGGCTTTTAGCTTGATATGTTAGGTTCCTGATACAAGTGGGAGGGGGGTGAGAGGAGGGTAGGATGGAGGATGGGTATAGTGACAGTGGTTGGGGGGCAGGGAGATGGTGACTGGGAGGGGGGGGGTTTCTTCTTTCCCTTTCCTATCCTCCCCTTGTTCCCCCCTCTCTCTCTCTCTCTCTCTCTCTCTCTCTCTCTCTCTCTCTCTCTCTCTCTCTCTCTCTACCGCTCTGGTCTCCTTGCTTTCCTATATGAATGTATGTAGTATATATTAAATGACTGGTTTACTTTACTATAAGATAAGGAAGGATGACAAGTAAAATCAAGATGATGTCATGGAATGTTAGAGGAATGGGGGAGAGTAGAAAGAGACAAGTGGTAAAAGGAATAATTTAATTTTATAATCCCGCAATAGTTTGCTTGCAGGAGACGCATATGGGGAAGGAGGATGACAAAATATTTAGAGCATTTAAATATAAACATGGATTCCACTCTACATACTCCACATATTCCCGTGGAGTGAGTATTCTGATCTCCAGCTCCATTAGGTTTTTTTGTAACCAATGTATTAAAAATCCGTCAGGCCATTACCTGATGCTCCTATGTACGATTAATGGAAAAAAAATATTTTTGCTAAATATGTATACCCCCCCCCCATACAAGGATGATGTACTAAAAAAGGTTTTTGAAAAAATGGCACAACAGTCGGATGTACCAACAGTAATAATCAGGGATTTTAATAATATATTAAATTAAGAAATTAACAGGTTAAGCAAAAAAGGGAATAATGGGAAGGGTAAGGAAACAAGATTTGCCAGTCACATACAAGAGTTGGGTTTACTGGATATATGGAGAATAGGATTTCCTGATAGGAAAGTATATTCAACTTCAGTTGGGTCATTATCAAGAATTGATATGGCTTTGAGAAATGCAAATTTTCTTCCCTGGGTAAAATCAGCTCAGTATGAAGCAAGGGGACTCTCTGATCATTCCCCGCTGACCCTGTCTTTAGAGTGGAAGGAACAATTGACTCGACCACTGTGGAAAGTAAATCCACAGTGGTTATCTTTGATTATAGAGAAGACTCAATTAGAACCAGTACTTAAGGGCTTCTTTGAAGATAATAATGGATCAACTTCAGTGTTTTGGGATGCAATGAAAGCATATTTTAGAGGTGTAATTATTAAAGAAATATCTAAAATTAAATTAGCTACAAGGTAAAGGGAGGAAATGGCAATAAAAACAGTCAAGCAAACAGAACAAGAATATATATTAGACCCTATTGAAGAAAAACGTGTAATATGGCAGGAAGCGCAGAAGATATATAGAAACCTGGCTATAACTAAGGCAGATAATAGTAGATTTTTGCAGAGTCAAAAACATTATGAAATGGGGGAACAAGTGGGACATATGTTGGCGATGATGGCACATAACCAGGAGGGTACACCTAATATAACTGCCATCGAAGATGAAAAAGGTGCAGTGATGTATGATACAGAGAGTATCCAAAGGATATTTGTAGACTTTTACTTGCAGTTGTATAGATCCAAAATATTAAATATAGGGGGAAAAAATGTGAATTTCTTGGGTACGTAATCTAACTATACCTAAACTGACTCCAACAGAAAGTGAATCTTTGGATACGCTTATAACTCTAGTAGAGTTGGAGGAAGCTGTGAGGCAAATTCAAAATAATAAAGCACCAGGGATGGATGGACTGCCTGTGGAGATATATAAAATATATGGTCAAATTTTGCTTCCAGAACTTCTGGTAGTAATAAATGAAGCATATGTCTCACAGGAACTCCCTAAATCCATCATGTAAACAATAATAATTGTAATTTTAAAACCTGGCAAGGATCCATTTAAACCAGATTCATATCGCCCAATTTCTCTCCTCACATCAGATATTAAGACATTAGCGTATTGGCCAACAGGCTATCCAGACATATTGACAGCTTAATACATACCGACCAAACAGGTTTTATCCCCTCTAGAACAGCAGCCACAAATATTCATAGGCTCTGAATCTGCAAATACCAGTGGATAATGGGGGAGCTGGTGCCATTTTGTCATTGGACGCTCGAAAGGCATTCAATATGGTAGAATGGGAGTATCTATGGATAGTATTGACTGCCTTTGGTATCGGACCAGGATTCTTAACCTGGCTAAAACTATTATATAAAGATCCCAGGGGCGAGGTTGAGAATCAATGGCATCATGTCACCAGCTCTCTCATTGTCCCAGGGGACTAGACAGGGTTGCCCTTTGTCCCCTCTCCTGTTTGCACTAGCGGTAGAACCATTGGCCGCTGCAATTGACAATCCGAGGGGATAAGGGGATTTCAACGTGCAGGGAGAGAGGACAAAATAGCGTTATATACGCAGATGACGCTCTAATTTTTTTAAGTGACCCTACAAAATCTCTAGAGGAACTTATGACCCTCGTAACCACATTTGGGCAGATTTCAGGGTTCCGTATCAATTGGGAGAAATCGGTTTTGAATCCCATACTTAATGAGAAAACGTCCCTACCAGATTGTGCTAAACAAATTAAAATAAATTATAAAATCAAGTATCTAGGAATTTAGGTAACATGAAATGTGGGGGACTATGTAGATTTGAATTTCAGGCCATTACTACTCAAGTTTAAAGATAAATGCTGGACCTGGTGCAAACTCCCATTAACTGTGATAGGAAGAGCCAATCTTATAAAAATGATTTTGATTCCACAAGTATTGTATGTCTTTCATAATTCCCCGATGTGGATAGCAATGTTTTGGTTCAGAAGGATAAAGTCTCTCTTTCGGGAACTCATTTGGAGAAAAAAACTATCTCGGATTAAAATTAACAACTTTAAGGTTAGCTAAAGATGAGGGGGAACTTGCCATCCCCCAGCCAAAGAATTACTTTCTGGCCTCACAAATTCAACAGTTATTTGGTTGGTCAGTGATTTTGGAAGAGGACCCCATACAGAGACTACTCCTTCCAATGGGTAGTGGGTATACATTGCTGTCCACGTTAGAGACAAAAATTATGCAAATTAATAAAAAATTCCTGTCAGGTAAGCTATTTACTAAGGTATGGCAGGACATGAAAGATATTACAAATATTACAGGCTACACTTCTCTCACTCCAATTTGGAATAGTGGAAATTATGCAGAATTACATAAACTTAAGGGGTTTGAGTTTTGGCAAACTCGAGGACTCAGATATGTGGAGCAATTGTTTTGGAATGATAAAATAAAATCATTTACCCAATTATCTGAAGAATTTGAGATACCAAGACAGAAGTTCTTCCAATATCTGCAACTTAGACATGCCATACAGGTTCAGGCACGTACATCGGAATTTGAACTTAATAATTTTAAAATAATATCATTGCTCATAAAGGGTGAAAAAAAGAAGGCCCTTATATCTAAAATGTATAAGATATTGACCAGTAAAATGAAAGAAAAGACAGTGGTTCCGGCTAGGACCCAATGTCAGATGCACAGTGGGCGGAGGCCCTCTCAGCGATACTGCAGGTTTCACTGTCCACGACTCAAAAACAAACACAATTGTTCATCATACATAGGTCATACTACACTCCAGAAAAATTGTTTAAGTGGAAACGCAGAGAATTCCCCCTATGCCTGCGATGCAGAGGCGCACCAGCCAACCTAATACACATGTTATGGAGGTGTCCCAAGCTCCAACGTTACTGGCAGGATATAATTATAGATATAAATAATATAATGGGTATAAACTTAGTACCAGATCCTAGAATATGTTTGCTAAATATAGTGAAGAGACCTTATATACCAGAAAATACCTACAGTGTAATAACTAGATGCCTGTTCCAGGCTTGGAAATTGATAGCTCTGAAATGGATCTCTATATATCCCCCGACGGTGGAGGAATGGAGAACACAATTAAGAGAAACTATAGTAAAGGAGACATTCATTTATTTACATAGAAATTATTTACGGAAATTTGAAGCTATCTGGAAAGACTGGATAGAGGCGTAGGACCTTGGTTGATGCTGTTTCTTTATTTTTTTTATTATTTTATGAGGGGGAGGTGAGTGGAGGGGGGAGGGTATGGGGAGGGAGAGGAAAGTGTTTGTGTTTTTTATATGTCCTTTTTTTTTGTTTGTTTGTTTTTTTGGGGAGATTATTTAGGATGCAATATGTGTATGATATTGTATCTGGAAGATATGTATGTGTAATGTGTATTCTGTATTTGTGTAAGGAAAACCAATAAAAAAATTACTGAATTGAAAAAAAAAAACGGATACATTCCCATTGTGTGCTGGGAATATAACTGTCTCATTGGTTGTACTCTCAACTAAACTGTTAGGCTGGGTTCACATATGTAAAAAATTGACTGTGGTGGAATAAAGATGTCCCAAAGGAGCAAAAGGGAGGATCAATCACGGAATATCTAATTGAAAAATTGCTTTATTAAAGTTACAAATGTAAACCCCCCAGAACACCAAACACTAAAAACACATACAGAAAAAAATTGCCTGTGTAAAAAAAAATTATATTGGTAAAACCAAACGTCAACTACGTATCAGGTTCGGTGAACACCTAAAGAGTATAAAGCAAAAAATAGGACACCCCTGTGGTCCAACACTTTATACAATGGCATGGTGGGAACTCTACTGATCTGAGGGTTAAGGGGTTCTATGCCCTGAACCGAACAGAACATAGAGGTGACTTTGACACAGTACTATTGAGGAAAAAAAAAGTCCTGGATATTCTGGCTAGATACCGTACAGCCTAAAGGACTAAATAATGAGCTAAGCCTAAAAAAATTTCTTGAGCCATATTTTAATAACCACCTACCTAACTACCTAAAAAATTGTCACCCAAGCGATTGGGCTCAGTTAATCATTCTGAACCTAACTGTCCTCACTTGGTTATCCACCGGTGATTCCGATTCATACCTTTGTCCCATGCAGATTTGCCATGGCTGTACAATGTAATTCCATTTTGTCAGTATAAATCTTTTTTCCACACTCTTTCTCTATCTTTTCCTGTTTTTTAAATCACTGCAATACAACCAGTCACCACAAGATGGCCCTAAAATGAAATTTTGACGTAATCGATACTGATTGGACATTTGTCCCTTTAAAAAGACGGAGAAAATGTACGTCATATGTCCTGACGAAGTGCACGGTCACGCGTGCGAAACACATTGACGTAGGCAGCGCCATCTCCGCCCCAATTATCCACTATTCATTCAGTGGCCTCTCTCTTGATGCTACATACTTACTATTCCACTGACAGTCTGTTGACACTACTACTAGCTGATTGATCTATAGTACAATATAGTCTACGGACCCCCATCACAGCCTTTTATGTTTGACTTACCTGCTAATGCAATCCTTCTATACAATAATCGCACAAGCCCGTTACATGGACATGCAGCATGTATAGTTTGCTATCTTTGATTATACAGGATTAATTAATTATATTGGCTTTATCTATAGCAGCACCATTCCTCTCCTTCCTTAGCTGGTTCATGCATGTGTGTGTGTGTATGCGTGGGGCCCCGAGATTGGCGCCATATTGTGACAACGTTGTAATTTTTTGTTTTTATTGCTGGGTGTTCTGGGGGGTTTACATTTGTAACTTTATTAAAGCAATTTTTCAATTAGATATTCCGTGATTGATCCTCCCTTTTGCTCCTTTGGGACATCTCTTTGTTCCACCACAATCAATTTTTTACATTGATATATCTGAGCTTAGGAGGTATCCCGTAAAATCGGTAATGATTAATAACATACATTGCCATCGGCAACCTATGGAAAGTGGATTCCAAGCTTGCTTTTATCCATTTAAACTGAGTTCACATACAGTGCTTTGCAAAAGTATTGAACCCCCTTAGCTTTTTGCCTATTTTGTTACATTACAGCCTTTAGTTCAATGTTTTGAATGATCCCTAGGAGCACCATCAAATCTATCATAACCAAATAGAAAGAACATGGCACAACAGCAAACCTGCCAAAACTCACGGACCGTGCAAGGATTAATCAGAGAGGCAGCACAGAGACCTAAGGTAACCCTGGAGGAGCTGCAGAGTTCCACAGCAGAGACTGGAGTATCTGTACATAGGACGACAATAAGCCGTACGATCCAAAGAGTTGGGTTTTATGGCAGAGTGGCCAGAAGAAAGCCATTACTTTCCGCAAAAAAATAAATGGCACGTTTTGAGTTTGTCTGATGAGACTAACATTTTACTTTCTGGCCATCAAAGAAAATGCTATGTCTGGCGCAAACCCAACACATCACATCACCCAAAGAACACCATACAGTAAAACATGGTGGTGGCAGCATCATGCTGTGGGGATGTTTTTCAGCAGTTGGGACTGGTAAACTGGTCAGAGTTGAGGGAAAGATGGATGGTGCTAAATACAGGGATTTTCTTGAGTAAAACCTGTACCACTCTGTGTGTGATTTGGGGCTAGGACGGAGGTTCACCTTCCAGCAGGACAATGACCCCAAACACACTGCTAAAGCAACACTTGTGTGGTTTAAGGGGAAACCTGTAAATGTGTTGGAATGGCCTAGTCAAAGCCCAGACTTCAAGCCAATAGAACATCTGTGGTCAGACTTAAGTATTGCTGTTCACAAGCACAAACCATCCAACCTGAAGGAGCTGGAGCAGTTTTGCAAGGAAGAATGGGCAAAAATCCCACTGGTAAGATGTGGCAAGCTCATAGAGACTTATCCAAAGCGACTTGGAGCTGTGATAGCTGCAAAAGGTGGCTCTACAAAGTATTGACTTCAGGGGGGTGATTAGATATGCACACACTTTTTCTGTTATTTTGTCCTATTTGTTGTTTACTTCACAATAAAAGGTCTGATTTCAGCATGAAATTTTTGGAATTTTTGGCTAAATTCGGACCTGAAACGGACCAAAAGACACACAGGGTTCCTATGCAAATCGCACCAGAGCAGCTGTGGATATATGTGAACTGGCTCCATAGAGAGCAGGTCACAATCTCCTGCTGTGTGAATTGAATGCGCAGAAATCCACATCCAATTCGCACTAGTGTGAACCCAGCCTTAAACCATCAAATGTCTGGTGGCATAACTGACTTTTTTAAATAACAAACATGTTATACTTACCTGCTGTATGCAGTTAGATTTGCACAGATCAGCCTGGATCCTCCTCTTCTCGGGTCCCTCTTCTGTGCTCCTGGCCCATCCCTCCTGTTGCGTGCCCCCATAGCAAGTAGCTTGCTATGGGAGCACCTGAGCCGAGTCACAGCTCCCTGTGTCCATTCAGACACGGAGCCACAATCTGGCCCCGCCCCTCTCTCTCCTGATTGGCTGACTGATTTTGATTGACAGCAGTGGGAGTCAATCCTGCCTTGCTGCTGTCTTAGACAATGAGGAAGGGAGTCCCGGGCAGCTTAGACACTCCTGCAACATCGCTGGATAAAGATGGGCTCAGGTAAGTGTTAGGGGAGCTGAAGGGGGCTGCTGCACACAGATGGATTTGTTTATCTTAATGCATAAATTGCATTAAGATAAGAAAAAAAACTTCTGCCTTTAGAATCCCTTTAATAGCTGTTACTGTACTAATGTGCTCTTTCCTGAACAGTTATTCACAATACTTCAGGTGAAATAGACATACCAGACAGACTGGTTAGGCTAGTTATCGCCCATTGAATTGCACCAGTGATTCATTGCAGAGCAATGTCTATTGTGTTTTTTTATGTCCACAAGACTGGAACAACCCCAATCCATATTGTCAGAAGAGTGTTTAATGTATACAGCTTAAAATTCCATGGGGATTAAAGGCATATTTTAATCAGCACAGTGTGGCCAATATATACACTATATACTCACATATACTGTGAAAAGGTATTTGCCCCCTTCCTGACTTTAGTTTTTTTTTTTTGCATATTTATCACAATTAAATTATTCAGATCATCAAACAAACATCAAAGTGGTTGTAAAGGCACAAGGTTTTTTACCTTCATGCATTCTATGCATGAAGGTAAAAAACCTTCTTTGTGCAGCAGCCCCCCCCCCAATACTTACCTGAACCCCCTCTCGATCCAGCGATATCCATGAGAGCCTTGCCTCACTGGGGATACTCCTGATTGTCTTTTGGCAGCAGCGAGAGCCATTGGACATTACTGTCAATCACAGCCAGTGAGCCAATCAGAAGACAAAGGGGGCTGGGCCAAGCCACAGCTCCGTGTGTGAATGGACACACAGAGCCGTGGGTCAGGAGCAGGCCTGCTTGGGTGCCCCCAGAGCAAGCTGCTTGCTGTGAGGTAATAAAAGAACCCAGAACAACATCTAAAAGAACTGCAGGCCTGACTTGTCTCAGTTAAGGTCAGTGTTTATGATTCAACAATACAAAAGAGACTGGCCAAAAATGGCATCCATGGGAGAGTTCCAAGGCAAAAGTCACTCCTGACCAAAAAGAACACAAAAGGTTTGTCTCACATTTGCCAAAAATCATCTTGATTATCCCCAAGACTTTTGGGCAAATATTCTGTGGGCTGATGAGATAAAAGTTAAACTTTTTGGAAGGTTTTTTTCCCGGTACACCTGGTGTAATGGTGGGAGCAGCAGATACCAAAATACACCATTAAGCGTAGCTGGGAACCCCCCAGTCTAGTGCTTCGGTTTTCTTCCATCTATTTGATGATTAAATTATTGAAATGACCGAATCCACCCCTCTTTGATCTAATACTGTTTATGTGATAAGTTTGGAGACACAAGGCTCTGTCACTCTTCAATGTGGCTTGCGCACTAATGTAATCAGGATATTAAAATATAAATATATTCAATTATAATATTTTCCGAAACATGTTGGGATTTTGTATGATCACATCAATTATATGACCCATTTCGGAGTCCATGAGTGATTCAACAAACAAAGCAAATGTAAGAGCAACTGTACTTGTAATTCTTTGCATTCTTTTCTTTACAATTTGTTAATATGGGATGTGGTAGGAGTGTCGGGAATTAGCTCAGATGTGGTTTCTCCATCTCTTTAAAAATTCACCTAGCGTAAAACAAACACAGCATTTCATAAAAAGAACATCATACCAACAGTCAAATATGGAGGTGGTAGTGTGATGGTCTGGGACTGCTTTGCAACTTCAAGACAGGGGCGACTTGCCATAATTGATGGAACCATGAATGCTGCTCTCTACCAGTGAATCCTGAAGGAGAATATCCGGCTGTCATTTTTTGAACTTGGGTTATGCAGCAAGACAATGATTCAAAACACACCAGCCAATCCACCTCTGAACGGCAAAAAATAAAAATAAAATTAAGGTTTTGGAGTGTCCTAGACAAAGTCCAGACTTAAATTTGATTGAGATGCTGTGACATGACCTTAAACAGGCTGTCCATGCTCGAAAACCCTCAAATGTGGCTGACATAAAACAATTCTGCAAAATTCCTCCACAGCGATGTGAAAGACTAATTTCCAGCAATCTCAAACGCTTGATTGCAGTTGTTGCCGCCAAGGGTGGCACAGCCAGTTATTAGGTTTAGGGGGCAATTACTTTTTCACATAAGGCCAGACAGGTTTAGACAGCTTTTTTCTCTTAATAAACAAAGTCATCATTTAAAACTGCATTTTGTATTTACTTGGGTTATCTTTGTGTAATTGAAAGAATGTGTCACCGGCGCAAAGTAAATATATTATATATATATATATATATATATATATATATATATATATATATATATATATATATATATATATATATAACTGTGTCTTTAAAGCGGGGTTTCACCTTACAAAAATTTTTTTTAAAAGTCAGCAGCTAAAAAAAAAGTAGCTGCTGACTTTTAAAAAGTACACTTACCCTCCCAGCTGTCCCTCGGCGATTCGGCGATTCGGTTCCAGCGCCGCCATCCTCGGTAAGGGAAACGGCTTCACGTTTCCTACTGCGCATGCGCGAGTCGGCGCGCGGCCGACTGCGCATGCGCGACTCTAATTTGTGAATGGGGAACGCGATGTGTTGTGGGACATAGTTCCCATAACACATCGCGCCCCATTCAACAGAAGACGGAAGAAGAGAAGATCACCGCGGAGCTGGAGGAGGCAGATTAGGACGATCTGCCTAGCAACAGACATTTCTGGTAAGTAAAAAAAAAAAAATTTTTTTTTTTTTTTTTTTTTAAATGGTTACTAACATATTTTTAAGTTTTTGTTTTCAGGGTGTCCCCCCACTTTAAATCAAATGTCAGGTCTGCTGCAGTTATGAATCCCCCATCAATAGTGTGGGGTAAGAAATGTTAAAATAGGAAGTGTAACTGCGCTGATCTCAAAAATGTTAAATATATATCTTACCACAAAACACGTGAAAAAAAATATGCGATACCTCAAAAATTATTTAAATAATTATTGCATAAAACTAATTTTCCTTAGTCCTGCATAGTGATAGCTAAAAAGTAAAAAATAGAAATAATGATAATAATCGTGTATTCAATAGATATACAGTCCCATTGATCCTCTGTACAAAATGATCATCCAAATCCCACGTGCACAAATTCACATCCCTGATTGGAAAAACTTTTCACCAATTCGTGAAACACCTTCTGAAATGGACACTCACCAGAAATGAGTAAAAAATGTGCCTTTGGTTTATGCTGGGTTAACCACTCCACTCTATGTTTGAAGATTCCCCAATTGTTTGCTAATGGTTACTCCTTATACCTCCACATTATTCTTGATATCTCATGGAAAGCAGACAACCATCATTGCGCAACATGTTTAAAATGTATTTAAGACAATAAAATAGGTATATAAATGTACACTCACAAGTAAAGTGCCTTTAGACTGGCACTAAGTCTTTCCATCGTTTTTTTTAGGGCTAGCTAGTGCCGTTTCCATGTCCTGAGATCAGCGTGTGGTTCAAGCCTCGATCTGGTGCGGGCTGGGGCAGGAAGTGACATTGGTGTTCGCCCAGAAGTCTCTACGCGTTTTGCATCCAACCATGCGTCTTCAGGAAGCTGTTTTGCGGCAAGATATAGATTTAACAATTTTGAGATCAGTGCAGTTACACTTCCTATCTTTGTGTAATATTAAAGTTTGTTTTATGATCTGAATAATTTAAGTGTGACAAATATGCAAAAAAAAATAAAAATCAGGGGGCACATACTTTTTCATAGTACTGCATAATGTGTTGTGCCCAATATACCATATAAACCCAATCAGTAAAATCTCAAACAAACTTAAAGATTAACACTTTTGTTGCAAAAAAAAAATTCTACTCTGGGTTGCAGAGTACTTTACAGGGATTTTAACAAACCTTGTTGCAGATTCTTACCTTTTGTTATTCTGAAGAAATAGCTGTTTGATTGGCTGTGTGCATGTGCAAAGTGAATGTAAATGGATGTGATTTAATAATTATCAGCTGCTGCACTTGCAAGGTTCTAATGAGGAAAGAGGCAGGGTCTGCATCTCTTTAGATGTGATTTATCTTTAGGGGTATCTCACCAAAAAGGACATTTTTGTTGCAGGGGATGCCAGAAATCTGCCTTGTATTTTAGTGCAGACTTCTGGGAAAATCAGTAAACCAATTACACAATCAGGACATTTCTGGGGGGGGGGGGGGGGGTGAGGGGGGGTTCCATACACCATCTGTGTACAGAATGCCTCCAGGTTCCCATATTGTATTGAATTTTACAAAAAATACATTTACAGCACTGCAAGGAAAGGTAATTTATAATAACATTCAATTACAATATGACTTGTGTAGCAATTGTACTGTATAAGTTATATTTTTTTATTAGCTATTTATTTTTCCCACAAAAGTGGAGTTACCCTTTAAATATGTTCAGATATATGTGAACCCAATCACTAATAATATTTCTAAATCCCAACTTTGGCCCCATTCACACCTGCGTGTTTCAGAAATGCTTGCAGAAAAGCGCATTTCTGCGTGCATTCCCAAAAACATGTGCATTGTGTTTGTGGTGCTATTATATCTCAATGACACTTCCAGCGTGGATAGCAGACACCTGTTTTGTCGTGCAACAAACACACATTACAAAAACACACTGAGCGTACTGACGAAAAAAAGGTGCATGAGCTACTTTGGTGCATTTGTTGTGTATAGGGCAGCTCATTTAGGTGAATATGCTGCCCTATGCTGTTGCATGACATGCACAAATCCCGCATATGCGCATTGCACATGTGTGAATGGGGCCTTATAGAAGTTATACATTCTGTTGTCAGAAAAGAAACCTTCCATTCTGCTGACAATATTTTACAGCTGGTACATCTGTTCTTTTCCATGCAGGGGGAAGTACAGCTTCATATTTACCTTCTGCTTGTGCAGAGGTAAGTGCTCAATGTCTCAAAGGCCCCAGCCCTACGAATGCATGTGCACCCCTCTCTTCTCCAGGTCACTCACAAAACCTTACTTCAAAAAGTCATTTGGGGCAGTTGTTATTTTTATCCATTCACAAAACAAAGCCTGGGACTGTACATTGTGGGGCAGAGATGCATAGTTCCCAACTGTACCTGATTTCAAGGGACTGTCCCTGATTTGGAACCAAGTCCCTCTGTCCCTCTTTCCTCCTCATTTGTCCCTCATTTTGGTCTGATCTATATAGTTGTATATAAAATGCACTTTTTATCTTTCAAAAAGTGTTTCCCAGTGCTACACCTTTCATCCAATTTCTAAACTGCTGCATTTGTAGATTTTAAAAGCCAATATAAAGGAATAGTAGTGGTAAAAAAAAAAAAAAAAAAGCCCTTTTGAATTTAATTAACCTTTTTTTTTTTTTTTCTTAACCACTTCAGCCCCGGACCAATTGGCAGCCAAAGGACCAGGCCCCTTTTTGCGATTCGGCACTGCGTCGCTTTAACTGACAATTGCGTGGTCGTGCGACGTGGCTCCCAAACAAAATTGGCGTCCTTTTTTTCCCACAAATAGAGCTTTCTTTTGGTGGTATTTGATCGCCCCTGCGGTTTTTATTTTTTGCGCTATAAACAAAAATAGAGCGACAATTTTGAAAAAAAATGCAATATTTTTTACTTTTTGCTATAATAAATATCCCCAAAAAATATATAAAAAAAAAACATTTTTTTTCCTCAGTTTAGGCCGATACGTATTCTTCTACATATTTTTGGTAAAAAAAATCGCAATTAGCGATTATTGATTAGTTTGCGCAAAAGTTATAGCGTTTACAAAATAGAGGATAGTTTTATAGCATTTTTATTAATATTTTTTTTTTTATTAGTAATGGTGGCGATCAGCGATTTTTATTGTGACTGCGACATTATGGCGGACACATCGGACATTTTTGACACATTTTTGGGACATTTGTCATTTATACAGAAATCAATGCTATTTAAATAGCACTGATTCCTATGTAAATGACAGTTGTAGTGAAGGGGTTAACCACTAGGGGGCGGGGAGGAGTCAGTGTGACGTGTTGTGTTTTTTTTACAGTAGGGGGCGTGGCTGTACGTCTGACGTCATTGATCGGCGTTCCCAATGACAGGGAACCGCCGATCACTGACAGTCAGTGTAGGAAGCGCGGGGAGAGGTTTGTTTACATAGACCTCTCCCCGTTCTTCAGCTCCGTAACCCGATCGCGGGATACCAGCGGCGATCGGGTCCGCTGGTCCCGCGGCCGTGGTCACGGAGCTCCCGACCGGGTCGCGAGCGCGCGCACGCCCCCCGGGGCAGGCAAATTAAAGGGGACGTACCCGTACGTGCTTTTGCCTGCCCGTGCCATTCTGTAGACGTATATCTACATGAGGCGGTCGGGAAGCGGTTAATAGTCCTTTAACCACTTGCTTACTGGTCACTTAAACCCCCCTCCTGCCCAGACCAATTTTCAGATTTTAGCTCTGTCACTATTTGAACAACAATTGCGCGGTCATACAACACTGTACCCAAATTTTTTCCCACAAATAGAGCTTTCTTTTGGTGGTATTTGATCACCTCTGGGTTTTTTTTTATTTTTTGTTAAAAAATTTTTTTTTTTAAAAAGACCGATTTAAAAAAAAAAAAAAAAATACAAAACCGTTGTATATTTTTTTATTAAATTTTGCAAACTGGTAATTTTTCTCCTTCGTTGATGTACGCTGATGAGGCTGCACGGATGGGCACTGATAAGGTGGCACTGATAGGTGGCATTGGTGGGCACTGAGAGGTGGCACTGATGGGTGGCACTGAAAGGCATTGATAGGTGGCACTGATAGACACTAATATGTGGCAGTGATGGGCACTGATCAGCATTGGTAGCTGATACCAATGGGCAGCACTGCTAGGTGGCACTAATGAGGCACCACTGATGGGCATTGATAGGTGGCACTGATTGCTGGCACTGTTATGCACTGGTGGGCACTGATTCATGGCACTGTGGGTACTGGCAGGAGGCACTGGCAGGTGGCACTAGTGGGCACAGATGAGATGGCTGTGTATCTTCCTCTACGGGACCAATGTCACTTGCACAGGAGCCGGTGTTTGGCTTTTTTTCTCCTCGCGCTGTCAGTGTGAGGAAAAAAACAAAAAACAAAGATTACCGATCTTCTGTTTACATCATGTGATCAGCTGTCATTGGCTGGTAAGGGGCTGGGATCCTCTCCTTACTCTGATCTGTGGTCACCCGAGTTTCATTGACTCAGTGATCACAGCGCACACCACGTGCGCCCTGTAGGGGGTGCACAGGAAGCGTGAAAAGGGGAAGATGTCTATTGACGGCCTCCCGGCAAAGTTGGTCCACACTGTAGCCATCATTCGGCTATAGAGCAGACTGAACGGGTTAAGGGGTGTGGCAGGGGGCATGTCCTATGTCTACATACATTTCCTAGTAGGTGTCCCTCATTCTCATCTCAAAATGTTTGGATGTTTGCATGTGTGGAGATGTGACCATAGTACTGAGGTTTATGTAACTACTCTTCCTGCCTGCATGTAAAAGAACAAATTTGATAGCTGTAGAAAAAACTAGCAGGATGGGAGGTTTCTTTTTTACCAACAAAATGTAAAACTACTGTAATCATGGTAGGTTATCTGAGCAAATATGGCCCATGGTTGCAACCACTAGGAAACCTGCTCTGAGAAATGCCATGCATCCATTGCTAGACAGAAAGTGGCTCACTGGATCAGTAGTAGATCAAAAAATGTGTTCGTTTTCGTTTCATTCGTTTTTTCAGAAATTTCAAAAATTCGGATTTTCACATTTACGAATTTCCGAATTTCCGAATTCCGATAATCCGAAAAATTCTGAAATTTGAAAATCTGAAAAAAAGAAAGAAAATCAGCAAAAAAATAATAATAACCAACTATTAAATTATAGGTAAGAATTTGTGTATTGATCCCTAAGAGGATACCAGCAGCCCTCCTGTAAGGGGCCGGGCCTTGTCAGTTCCAGAAGGCAGCCCAGGTAGCTAACAAGTTCATTTGCAGCTGCTAAGCTACATTCCATTTCACAGCCTCCTGTCATACTCTTATGCCGCGTACAC
Organism: Lithobates sylvaticus; assembly: GCA_028564925.1. Taxonomy (NCBI): domain Eukaryota; kingdom Metazoa; phylum Chordata; class Amphibia; order Anura; family Ranidae; genus Lithobates; species Lithobates sylvaticus. Next base: position 75,640,292 of record CM053035.1, read on the forward strand.
GCGGTCAGAATTCTCGTCGGAAAAAGCTCTGATGGTTTTCCCGTCGGAATTTCCAACGGAATTTCGCTCAAACTGTCTTGCCTACACACGGTCACACCAAATTCCGACGGTCAGTAACACAGCGGCATAAAACACGTTCGACAGCACTATAAAATGGGCATACACACGGTCCATTCAATCCGTTGAATAGCTCCCATCATACTGTTTCCATCGGAAATTCCGACCGTGTGTACGCGGCATAACAGAGTGGCTCAGTGCTCTGAATGTTAGCTGTACTACAACTCTGCTCCACTAGTTTGACTCATTCATGTTCCCTTCTCCTTACCTCTCATTGTATCTTTGTTTCTCTCCCCTTCCTCCTTCCAGATCATTGCCATACTTGCTCTCATAAATCGCCCCACCCCCCTATCCCTGCAATCAAGTTCTGATCCGTCTCCCTGATATCTCTGTGCCCCGTGTCTCCCTGCAGTCCTTCACTCCAAGTTTGAAAACATTTCTCCATTCCTCTGCAAAAACTCTCAGGACTCCTGTTTTTGGAAGGAAGTGAGGGAGCCTCTGCAATTCTTACCTTCTTAATCTGAGCGTCAGGATCTTCTGGGACCTTCAGACTGACTGACTGTCAAAACCTGTCTATCTTTCCATGGTTTAATCAAGTTGACGTGGTAAATCTGGTAGACTTTACGTTTTGTGGGCTGATGGACTTTATAGTTGACCTTCCCCACCCTCTCAACTATCTCAAAGGGTCCTTGCCGTTTGGCGAGACACTTACTCTCCACAGTAGGCACTAACACCAGCACCCGATCCCCAGGTTTAAACTCTCTAACCTTGGCAGATCGGTTGTATACACGGCTCTAGGCATTTTGCACAGCCTGCAATTGTTCCCGTACTATTGGCATAACTTTTGTTATTCGGTCCTGCATTTGAGAGATGTGTTCTACCACACTCCACTACAGGGAAGTTTCCTGCTCCCACATCTCTTTCTATGTCCAGTAGCCCATGGGGGTGTCTCCCATAAACCAACTCAAAGGGGGAGAAACCTGTGGAGGCCTGGGGTACCTCTCTTATGGCAAACAACAAGGGAGGCAACAAGTAATCCCAATCCGGACCATCCTCCTCCACTGCTTTTTTTAGCATTCTCTTTAAGGTTTTGTTGAATCACTCCACAGTTTGTGGGTTTGTGAAGTCCGCAAGTGTTTAATCTTAAAAAGTTTACAGAGTTCCTTCATCACTTTTGACATGAACGGGGTATCTTGGTCTGTCAAGATCTCGGATGGGAGCCCTGTTCTCATGAACATCTGAAACAACTCCCATGCGATGACCTTGGAGGAGCAATTTGTTAAAGGGGACTGCTTCCGGATACCTGGTGGCATGGTCACGGACTACTAAAATGTATTGGTGTCCTCTAGCTGACTTGGGTAAGGGGCCCACCAAATCCATGGCTATGCGATCAAAGGGTATCTCGATAATTGGAAGCAGTATCAGCGGACTGTGAAAATGTGGTGTTGGAGCTGGGTTCTTTGACAGTTGGGGCAGGACTTACAATAGTCCTTAAATTCCCGATATACACCGGGCCAAAAACAAAAAAACGCTCCAAGGTGACCCCCAAGTACATGACTATGAGCCAAATGTAAGACCTTAGACCTAAAAGGTTTGGGTACCACCAGTTGTTCTAACATTTCATCATTGACTTTAGTTACTCTGTACAACAAGTCGTGATTCACAGCAAAATGGGGGAACTGCACACCCACCCCAGGGTGCTGTAGTTCACCATTTAAGACTTTGGCATATTCCCTAGCGGGGATCAAAATGGGGTCCTCATCTGAGCACTAAGGAAATATTCCCAGGAGCCCCCGAGATCTAACATATATGGCTCAGAGGAGGTATTTTCCGCTTCCAATCCCACAAACACCTCCAGGGGACTGGGCTCACTTCCTGCAGGTTCAGAAACCTGGTACTGATCCTTGATAATAACCTCCTGCAACACAGTATTATTTACCACCTCAGTGGACTCCTTCTTTTTGGGGGAAACCCCCGAACCTTTGAGCTTCTGCTCATACAAGTCCCAAAACATGGGCAGTCTCACCCGATTAGTCATGAGGTAATCCCGGAACCACCCTGACTTTTAGTGTAGCGGTTCCTGCTGGTGTACACAGGGTCACACAGGCCACCGGATAGTTTTTAACATCACCATGCACACAGATGACCCCGACCTGTTCCCTTGGTACCAGCTTTCTTTGCAACTCGTTTGCTTGGTGCAGGGTGACGACACTCCCAAAGGAGTCAAAGGAGCGCTACTACCTCCTGTCCATTGACCCGCACCACACACTCATTGGTTCTTCCCGTCTTAGGCACTGGGCCGCCAGATGACCCAGTTGATGGCAGGACCAACAGCGAACCTCACGGGGGTTCCCCCTGTCGGTTCTCCAGAAACTTTAGTCCTGGGGTGCTCCTGGCAGTTGTTCTATGCCCCTGAGCAGACACCATGCGATCAACGGGTACCAGCACTTCATTGAAATGGACCAGCTCTCTGGGGACTCCCCTGGGAACTTTCTGCACAGCCATAACGCTCGACCGCAGCAGCCATCTGATCCAGGGACTGAGGCTCGGACTGAGCCACCCATTGGTGGAGCTCCCTGGGCAACCCCTGCAGGAAATGGTCCAGTGCAGCTCTTTCCACAATCTGAGTGGGTGTCTTTTCCTCAGGTTTCAGTCAGTCCTGGAACAAGTGCATCAGGTGGTACAGCTGCACACGGGCAGGCTTAGCCTTGTCAAAGCACCAGCCATGGACTGGGTTCGCCCTTAAAGCAACAGTCACTTCCAGCCTGGCTAGTATTTCTGCTTTCAGGCGTTTATAGTGCCATGTGGATTCAGGGTGCTTGTTGGGGGTCTGCGGTCAGAAAAAGAGCCAGTACACCTGCCCAGTCTTTATCCAGGAGACCTTCCCTTGCTGCAACCCACTCAAACATTGCCAGGTATGCTTCCACATTGTCTGAGGCTGTCATCTTTTGCAGAGTCCGCTGCAATGCCTTCCGGGTGTCACTCTCTGATAGCGTGGTCACCTTCTATTTCAGGGAAGTACCTGCCCTCTTCAATTAATCCCTTCTTAACCTTGCCCCAGGCTGACCCTCTACAATGTGTATACATATACCAGCATGGTCGCATATAAACACTTCAGGTATAAAATATATGTGTGTGTGTGCTTTTTTGTACACGCCTCCTTCTTTTGTACACATCTTCCTTCTGGGTTGTTTAAACATATATTAAAAAAAAACACAACTTGTCCCATATTTAGAATTAGTCTCTTATATGTATTAATTATGATCCTTGCATCCTACTTGGGTACAACCAGCCTGCCCAATTTTTTACATTTGATCACTGCCGGCAGCTATAGACGCTAGCAGTAATGATTGTGATCTGCAGGGTGGGGAAGGCTCCTGTGTCCCCCTCCCCCCTTCCAGCAGAACACAATAGCGCTGTGGATCAACACTGACTGTGTTGATTGGGGAATCAGGTGATTTTATTTTCTTCCTCCTGTGGTGAAAGGAAAGAAAATTGAATCATCTAATGGCTGCCATGTAGGAGTGTTATTATTTAAGCTCAAATACTTGTGTGTAGGTTGCATGCATCCATTTATTAGATTATACCTGCAATGTTGGTATGCAGGCGTGATATATATATATGCACATATGTAGATACGTTTGTGTGCATATACACGTGTGCTTTTTATGGACACTTTATTACTTCTGGGTGTATAAACATATATTTTTTTAAATAACACAATAGAATTTGTCTCATATATGGATTAATTATGATCCATATGGTTCTTCCCAATTGTTCACATAACTAAGAACATAGGTTTTTATTGTTTTTATTGTTTTTATATTAGTATGTGTAATGTTTTGTTATGTTTGTAACAGCAATTTAATTGAGTTTGGCCTTATAGTCCGCCTATGGTTTTGCTTTATAAATCACAGCTTTCCTATACTGTACATTCCCATGGCTTGAAAAAGGAGCACAGACACTCCAAAATGCATAGCCATGCCCCTGTGCTGCTTGCCGGATGACACATCACTTCTGGGTCTACGCTTTCAGTGCACTCCCAAGGTGAATGTGGAACTTCCGGGTCTGGCTCTTCAGAGTTCTGTGACCTAGTCAGTGGCTGCACGAGCATTATACCCTGCAAGTATACACCATCAGGCTGATCAACAACATTAGCATACAGTATTAGATGAGCAATTCTTCATGTTTTACAAGTGAGTTGCCGCTTGTCTATTTAATAAAAGTGTTCCGATCTACTACACCTAGTTTGCACCCCATGTTGTCCTTTTCTGTTTTTTGTAATATTGTGCCAACACTAGGTGGGAACCCATTTACAGGTATATTAGAAGTTAAATATCTCTAATTTATATACTGTATATATATATATATATATATATATCTCATATTTTTGCTTGTGTATAATTGGATGATGGAAGCCAGCATATAGGCCTCATGCACACAGGGTATCTGAAAAAACGAGATGCAAATCTAGTTCTGACGCCAGGAAAAAACGGCATTAAAAACACGCTTTTGGCAGCATTTTGCATTGGTGTCAATGCGCGTTTAGCCACGTTAGCGCTTGGCAGCGTTTTTTTTTAAAAACTCATCCCTCTTCTACTTTCCACTCCCAAATTTCCCACAATGCCAAATAAAATATGTTAAATAGCATGTGTCTGTGCCATTTTGGTTTTAGAGAGAGAGGAGAGAGCATTTGAGAGTTTTTGATTATGGATCCCGTCGTTCAGAAAATAGATAAGGCAATCCTGCTGATTGTCTTGCGGAGACTGCAGAGGAGACAGTTGGAGGAGGAAAGAAGCAGCAGTTGTCGTCAGTTCTGGACGCATCCAATTGTATCCCAGCGTCTCTCTTTGGGGTACTTTAACAACTTGTATGCCCAACTTAGCATGCATCCAGCCAAATTCCATAACTTCACGTGAATGTCTGTGCCGGTCTTTGATCACCTGCTGGAGAGGCTCAGGCCAAGGTTGGCAAGGATGGACACTTTGATTCAAAGCAGTGTGTCACCGGAGGAACAAAAAACAAATAGAAAAGCGCCACTCAATAAAAGGTTCTTTAACCTCTTTGCGCCCGGTCTATAGCCGAAAGACGGCTACAGCGCGGGCTGTATAAGTGCCATCTGTATAAATGCCATCTGTCGTCAGTGCCACGTGTCATCAGTGCCACATAGTGCCATCTGTCATCAGTGCCATATCAGTGTCACGTGTCATAAGTGCCACATATTAGTGCCATCTGTCATCAGTGCCACATATTAGTGCCATCTGTCATCAGTGCCACCTGTCAGTGTCACGTTCCATCTGTTATCAGTGTCACGTGTCATCAATGCCACGTATCAGTGCCATCTGTCATCAGTGTCACGTGTCATCAGTGCCATGTATTAGTGCCATCTCTCATCAGTGCCACGTATTAGTGCCACATGATATCAGTGCCACGTATAAGTGCCACCTGTCATCAGTGCCACATATTAGTGCCATCTGTCATCAGTGTCACGTGTCATTAGTGCCCCGTATTAGTGGCATCTGTCATCAGTGCCACATCAGTGTCACGTGTCATCAGTGCCACGTATCAGTGCCATCTGTCATCAGTGCCACGTCAGTGTCACGTGTCATTGTCCTGGTGCTCAAGGGCCTTCAAAAGTGTACTAGGTAGTCAACAAGTTAGATGTGTAATTTATGCTCCTAGAACACGTAATCCCTGCATGTTGGGCCTCTCTAAGTGGCCAGGCTGTGGAAAAGTCCCACACATGTGGTATCATAATACTCAGGAGGAGTAGCAGAATTTATTTTGGGGTGTCATTTTTGGTATACACATGCCATGTGAGAGAAATAACCTATTACAATGACAATTTTGTGGGGAAAATAATATATATATATATATATAATTTTGCAAAGAATTTTGGGAAAAAATTACAACATCAAAAAGCTCACCATGCTTCTTACTAAATACCTTGGAATGTCTACGTTCAAAAAAGGGGTCATTTGGGGGCTATTTGTACTTTTCCTGGCTTGTTCGGGTCACAAGAAATGAGATAGGTCACCAGTACATCAGGTGTGATCAATTTTGTATGATTTGCACCACAGCTTGTGAACTCTCTAACTTTCACAAAGACCAAATAATATCCACAAATCTGGGTTATTTTTACCAAAGATATGTAGCAGTATAAATTGTGGGAAAAATTTATAATTTGCTAAATTTTATCACAAAAACAAAGAAAAATTCGTTTTTTTTCAAAATTTTCTGTCTTTTTTTATTTGTAGCGCAAAAAAACCAGAGGTGATCAAATACCACCAAAAGAAAGCTCTATTTGTGGGAAAAAAAGGACAAAAAATGTATTTGGTTACAATGTTGTATGACTGAGTAATTGTCATTCAAAGCGTGAGAGCACCGAAAACTGAAAATTGGTCTGGGCAGGAAGGGTGTTTAAGTGCCCAGTAAGAAAGTGTTTAATAAAAAGTAAAGCTGAAACCCTAACCTATATATGTACACATTCCTTAGAAAAAAATCCCACTTACCTGGGTGTCACAAGCAGCCGTTCCTCCGGTGACATAAAAGGATATATCAAAGGACAATGGCGCTCAGTAAACCAATGAAAATCACTTAGATAAAATCAAACAAAATAAATAGAGGTACATATAATATAAATGACAGTGACGTGGGGATCTTCAAAGAGCTAATGTCCAAGCACAAGTTAAATAAATATAAGAATAAAAGTACTTGAAAAATATGTAGTAAGTCATATCAATTAGATCTTGCTGGGTGGATAGTCAGTGGATATGTACACTTTCACAGAAGGCTGCTTTTCTTCCAGAGTGAAGCCGGCTCAATCATAGGAAGAAAAAACAAATAGAAAAGTGCCACTCAGAAAAAGGTTCTTTAACCTGTAGCTGACCGCCCACTGTCAAATGACGGCGGGACGGTGCAGCTCTTGTGGCGGGCCACCGTCATATGACGGCGCTCGGTTTTTGGCCACTAGGTGGAGCGCGCCGCGGGAGGCGCGCGCGCGCGTGCCCGCTGCGTAGCTGGGGACCCGATGCACGTGCCCGGCGGCCGCGATGTAACTCAGCAGGACGTGGATCTGTGTGTGTAAACACACAGATCCATGTCCTGTCAGAGGAGAGGAGACCGATGGTGTGTCCCTTGTACATAGGGACACCGATCGGTCGCCTCCCCCAGTCAGTCCCCTCCCCCCACAGTTAGAATCACTTACATAGGGAACACATTAACCCCTGCAGCGCCCCCTAGTGTTAACCCCTTCCCTGCCAGTCACATTTATACAGTAATCAATGCATTTTTTTATAGCACGGATCGCTGTATAAATGTGAATGGTCCCAAAAATGTGTCAAAAGTGTCCGATATGTCCGCCGCAATGTCGCAGTCACGATAAAAATGGCCATCATTACTAGTAAAAAAAAAAAATAATAATAAAAATGCTATAAATCTATCCCCTATTTTGTAGACGCTATAACTTTTGCGCAAACCAATCAATAGACGCTTATTGCGATTTTTTTTACCAAAAATATGTAGAAGAATACGTATCGGTCTAAACTGAGGAAAAAATTTGTTTAAAAAAAAAAAATTGAATATTTATTATAATAAAAAGTAAAAAATATTGCGTTTTTTCAAACTTGTCCCTCTTAATTTGTTTATAGCGCAAGAAATAAAAACCGCAGAGGTGATCAAATACCACCAAAATAAAGCTCTATTTGTGGGGAAAACATGATAAAAATTGTATTTGGGTACATCCTTGCATGACCGCGCAATTGTCATTCAAAATGCGACAGCGCTGAAAGCTGAAAAATGGCTTGGTCAGGAAGGGGGTGTTCGTACCTGGTAGACAAGTGATTAATAAAAAGTAAGGCTGATAAGTATCACTAATGCGGCATACACACGCTCGGACTTTCCGGCGGGATTGTCCGCCAGACCTAGTCCAGCAGACAAACCGCCGGACTTTCCAGCGGAGGCCCGCCGGACTTTCCGAGCGTGTGGACTTGCCCACACAAGCCCGGACCTTTCCGGCAAACAATCCGCCGGAGTTTTGGCCAAAGTCCGCGGGACCTTTGAAATGAATGGACTTGCCGACACACGATCGGAAAGTCAGTTTATTTAGAACGTGACTCCAGGTAGACGGGACTAGCGAAGTCAGTGAATTCCGCCGCGCTAGCCCTGGTATGGATTTAAAGGGGAATCCCTACGCGTAAAACCGATGTACCCCTACCCATTCACCTATGGAAAAAAGTGTAAAAAAAAAAACACAGTTTTTTTAAATATTTTATTGCACTGCTCCGGGGGTCTTCTTCCGTCTTGGGGGGTCTTCTCGCCGGACTCCTCCGCTATCTTCTGCTCTTTTACCTAGCGAAGGAGCCCGGCTTTCTCCTTCGTCGCCGTCGTCGCCTGGGGGTCTCGTTCCGCCTTCGGGGGTCTTGTCCCGCTCTTCTGTTCTTCTTGCCGCTGTCGCCGCCGCCGCCTTCTGCGTCGTCGTCATCATCTTCTTCTTCTTCTTCCGATGTTGACTCGTCGCTCTCTCTGGCCGGAATGGCAGAGACACGCAGTGTTGTGACTTATATAGGGACAAGGGGTGGGGCCACCGGCTCATGTCACATCCTCATCCTCCGGGACTGTGACATCATATGGGGGCGGGGTCACCATGTGACATGAGACGGTGGCCCCGCCCCCTGTCCCTATATAAGTCACAACACCGCGTGTCTCTGCCATTCCGGCCAGAGAGAGCCACAAGGCTCCCGGATTCCGATAAGCCCCCCGCCCGCAGACCCCGACAACCAACGGTCAGGGTTGTCAGGAAGAGGCCCTTGTCCTCATCAACATGGGGACAAGGTGCTTTGGGGTGGGGGGGCCGCAGGGCCCCCCTTTCCCCAGGGCACCCCCCATGTTGAGGGCACGTGGCCTGGTATGGCTCAGGAGGAGGGGTGCTCGCTCGTCCCCACCCCTTTCCTGACCGGCCGGGCTGCGTCCTCGGATAAGGGTCTGAGATGGATTTGGGGGGGGGACCCCACGCCGTTTTTTCGGCGTAGAGACTCCCCTTTAAATCAATGCCAGGTGACGGGGCTAGCGCGGCAGCATTCACTGCCTTCGCTAGTCCCGTGAACCTGGAGTCATGTTCTAAATGAACGGACTTTCCTCCGTGTGCGAGGCAAGTCCGTTCATTTCAAAAGTCCCGCAGACTAGCATACAGACGGCGGGATTGTCCGCTGGACTGCTGAGTCCAGCGGACAATTTTAAGTCTAAACTTAAAACTTAGTCCGCTGGACTTTTGGGAGGAAAAAGTCCGCCGGCGCCCACACACGGGCGAAATGTCCGGCGGACTCTAGTCTGGCGGACATTCCCGCTGGAAAGTCCGCTCGTGTGTACGCGGCCTTACATATAAATGCAGGGAACTGTGTGCAAACAAAGGTTGCTGCTGCTGTCACAGGCATGTCCAAGAATACCGTAAGGGTCTGTAGTTGTGGCCACAAGACACTGGTGGAGAACCCGGCTGTGTCGAGCGTCTAAAGAACTGCAGAGCGGCTCATGGAATACTGCTAATAGGCCAACTTTGTGTGGGATGGATGTATAAAGGGAATTAACATCGAGGGACAACCAAAAGTAATTCTCATTCCAAATATATGGTGACAAAAGATCCAAAAGATGTATAGAATCACGTATATATGACGCCAAGCCCTGAGCCAGGGGTTGTAAAAAGGAATCAATATATAGTGAAGAGCCACTACTAACACTGTTCATAGTTACGCAAAAAAGCTGCCTCTTTTTTTTCAATAATTTGATCTGTAAGGGCCTAGATACAGATGCGTATTTGGTTACCCAAAAAAGATAAGCTCTTATTGATATTTTTATATAATGAATAGGGTTGAGCGAACCCGAACTGTAAAGTTCGGGTCCGTACCGGACATTTGGGTGTCCGGGACCCGGACCAGAACCCGAACTATTGGCTGTAAGTTCGGGTTCGGGTCCGGTGTTCGGCGATGTATTGGCGCCTTTTTAACAGCTGCAGGGCAGCCAATCGACGCTAGTTTCACTAGTGTGCCCTTAGAAGCCATCACAGCCATGCCTACTAATGGCATGGCTGTGATTGGCCAGTGCAGCATGTGACCCAGCCTCTATATATAGTACACACACACAGCACACAGCGTCATTCTGCTATAGACAGGTTCCTGTGCTGCTGAGAGAGAGGATTTTTAGGAGTTAGTGTGATAAAGTCAGTCAGTCAGTCAGTCCACATTCCTTGAATTTTCTCCTAATTTGTTAGATCAGTGAGCGCTATAGATAGCTAGAGTAGGGAGTTTCTTTATTAAGCAAAAGAAAGAGGCAGAGACAGAATTATTGAAGAGATTCCTAAATCAATTGTACCTTGGCTGGGGTGCAGTGCACAGTCTTTTAACAGTGCCATGAGGCCAGTGCCAGACAAAATATAAAAGTTTTACCTGCAAGCTCAGTGCACCATTACTGTACTGCATATAGTAAGAGATACACCATAGTCTGTGTGTATTCTGCTATTGGAATAACATTGCAAAAAAATTAAATTTTGCTGTGTTTTTTTTTTTCCCCAATAGCATTTTCTGCGTGTCCATACACGCTTTACATACTGTCCGTGTATTCTGATATTGGAAAAACATTGCAAAAAAATTTAATTTTGCTGTGTTTTTTTTTTTCCCAATAGCATTTTCTGCGTGTTCATACATACACGCTGTAGACACTATCCGTGTATTCTGATATTGGAAAAACATTGCAAAATTTTTTTATTTTGCAGTGTTTTTTTTTTTCCCAATAGCATTTTCTGCATTTTCATAAACGCAGAAAGACACTATCCGTTTATTCTGATATTGGAAAAACATTGCAAAAAAATTTAATTTTGCCGTGTTTTTTTTTTTTCCCAATAGCATTTTCTGCGTGTTCATAAACGCTTTAGACACTGTACGTGTATTCTGCTATATACAAAAACACCCATTTAGGGCGAGATCATAAATTTTGAAAATATGAGGAGATCATCAAAAAGGGGACGTGGCCCGGGTCGTGGTGCTGCTAGTGGCGCTCCTGTTGCAGGGAGAGGACGTGGTCGATCTGTGCCAGCTACACGCACTAGTGAAACACCTTCCTCAGGTGCGAGTAGGCGACAGAGCCCGCAGCAGTATTTTGGCGCGCCTAATGAGGCTGTACGAATGTTGAGGCCAGGACAAGTACAGGCGATAGTAGATTGGATTGCTGCTGACAGTGTCTCCGGTTCCTTCACATTGTCTCCCACCCAGTCTCCTGATGAAAGTTGTGAGTTGGCACCTGCAGCCGATGTCCATCAGTCTTTCACCTCACCCCCTTGCAAATCAGCCAATCAGTCTGAGCCCCAAATCATGCAGCAGTCTCTTCTGCTTTTTGATGACTCTGTTAGCAGGGTTTCCCAGGGCCATCCACCTAGCCCTGCCCCAGAAGTGGAAGAGATTGTGTGCACCGATGCCCAACCACTTATGTTTCATGATGAGTACATGGGAGGACCATCGCAGCACGTCTCGGATGATGACGAAACACAGGTGCCAACTGCTGCTGCTTTCGCCATTGTGCAGACCGACAAGGAGGGCAGGGGTGAATTTTGGGTGGAAGATGATGTGGAGGACGATGAGGTCCTTGACCCCACATGGAATCAACGTCATGCAGGTGACCAGTGTAGTTCAGAGGAAGAGGTGGTGGTCGCACAGAGCCACCAGCACAGCAGAAGAGGGAGCAGGGTGCAAAAGCGGAGCGTCCATCCCCTAGACAGTACATCTGCTACTGCCCAACGCAGCAAGGGACCGAGCACACCAAAGACAGGTCCAAGGAGTTCCCTAGCATGGCAGTTCTTCAGACAATGTCCTGATGACAAGACACGAGTGGTTTGCACGCTGTGCAATCAGAGCTTGAAGCGAGGCATAAACGTTCTCAACCTGAGCACAACCTGCATGACCAGGCATCTAAGACACCGCAAAAACCAAGAAAGGTCTCTGGCTCCTCCTGCTTCCTCTTCTGCTGCAGTCTCGGCCTCTTCATCCACCTCTGTAGTGACAGTGACACCTGCCAACCCGCAAACAGAGGATCTGCCAGCAACACTACCACCTGGGTCACCAACCATCTCCACAATGTCCCATGAAAGCTTTCAGCTCTCTATTTCCCAAACACTGGAGCGGAAGAGGAAGTACCCCCCTAGCCACCTGCGATCCCTGGCCCTGAATGCCAGCATTTCAAAATTCCTCGCCTTTGAAATGCTGTCATTCCGTCTGGTGGAGACGCAGAGTTTTAAAAGGCTGATGTCATTGGCTGTCCCACAGTACGTCGTGCCCAGCCGCCACTACTTTTCCAGATGAGCTATCCCTTCCCTGCACAACCAAGTGGGGGACAAAATCAGGTGTGCACTGCGCAACGCCATCTGTGGCAAGGTCCACCTAACTACGGATGCGTGGACCAGTAAGCACGGTCAGGGACGTTATATATCCCTAACAGAACACTGGGTAAATGTAGTGGCGGCTGGGCCTGAGGCGGATAGCAGTTTGGCGCATGTCCTTCCACCACCGAGGATTGCAGTGCACTTCAGTTTGCCTCCTGTTGCTAACTCCTCCTACTCCGCCTCCTCATCCTCTACCGCCTCCTCATCCGGTCAGCGTAACACCTTCACCACCAACTTCAGCACAGCCAGGGCTAAATGACAGCAGGCAGTTTTAAAACTTTCCTGTTTGGGGGAAAAACCCCACACCGCGCAGGAGTTGTGGAGGGACATGGAACAACAGACCGATGAGTGGTTGGTGGCAGTGAGCCTCAAGCCCGGCCTGGTGGTGTGCGATAATGGGCGAAATATCGTAGCAGCTCTGGGCCTTGCTGGTTTGACGCACATCCCTTGCCTGGCGCATGTGCTGGACTTGGTGGTCCAGAGGTTCCTTAAGAATTACCCCGTTATGCCAGAGCTGCTGCAGAAAGTGCGGGCCGTCTGTGCGCACTTTCGGCGTTCTCACCCTGCTGCTGCTCGCCTGTCAGCGCTGCAGCGTAACTTCGGCCTTCCCGCTCACCGTCTCATATGTGATGTGCCCACAAGGTGGAACTCCACCTTACACATGCTTGCCAGACTGTGCGAGCAGCAGCAGGCGATAGTGGAGTTTCAGCTGCAGCACGCACGCGTTAGTCGCTCTGCGGAACAGCACCACTTCGCCGCCAATAACTGGGCCTCCATGCGAGACCTGTGTGCCTTGTTGCGCTGTTTCGAGTACTCCACCAACATGGCCAGTGCCGATGACGCCGTTCTCAGCGTTACTATCCCAGTTCTACAAGCGCCAGGTACACAATTGTCTGGCAGCAAGGGCACAGTTCTGGAGGATGACGAGGTGGAGGATGAGGAGGAGATGGAGGAGGAGGAACCATGTTCACAGCAGGGTGGCACCCAGACCAGCTCATGTCCATCACTGGTGCGTGGCTGGGGGGATACAGAGGACACAGACGATACACCTCCCACAAGTGACAGCTTTTCCTTGCCTCTGGGCAACCTGGCACACATGAGCGATTACATGCTGCAGTGTCTCCGCAACGACAGCCGAGTTGCCCACATTTTAACTGGTGCTGATTATTGGGTGGCCACCCTGCTGGATCCCCGTTACAAGGACAACGTGCCGTCCTTAATTACCTCACTGGAGCGTGATCGTAAGATGCGCGAGTACAAGCGCACGCTGGTAGACGCGCTGCTGGTGGCATTCCCACTTGGAAGCGGGGCTACGGTGGAAGCACAAGGCGAAGGCAGAGGAGGAGGAAGAGGTCGCCAACGCAGCCGGGGCACCGCCAGCACCTCGGAAGTCAGGGTTAGCATAGCCGGAATGTGGAAAAGCTTTGTCAGCACGCCACAACAACCAGCCCCACTAGCTGAGATGGAACGTCTTAGCAGGAGGCAGCATTTCACCAACATGGTGGAGCAGTATGTGTGCATACGCCTACACGTACTGCATGACGGGTCTGCCCCCTTCAACTTATGGGTCTCCAAATTGGGCACATGGCCTGAGCTTGCCCTTTACGCCTTGGAGGTGCTGGCCTGCCCTGCCGCCAGTGTATTATCTGAACGTGTATTTAGCATGGCAGGGGGCGTTATCACAGACAAGCGCAGCCGCTGTCCAGAGCCAATGTGGACAAGCTCACGTTCATTAAAATTAACCAGGCATGGATCCCACAGGACTTGGCCGTACCTTGTGCAGAATAGACACATATACCGGTGTTCTGACTAAAACTGTCTTGCTATCGGATAGTGTCCTGCCACTTACTGCGCAGGTTCAGTGCTTGCGCAGTACGGAGGACAAGGAGATTCACAAAATCTCCAAAGATGAACGTCGCCTGAGTGCAGGTTCAAGCCCGACCATCCAAGTGGACATATACGGTAGCACATAGTAACAGGGCCCCTCACGGGCTCGCTTGGCTAGGCTTCAACCTCGGATGATGTGGCTTGAACCTGGAGTCACCGCGCATCGTCTTCGGAGAGTTTCAAAATCCCCTTGTCCTACGTACTGAGCAAGCACAGTACAGGGCGGACACTATGCGACGGGGGACAGAATTCGACACATCATTCACCACTAGCCTTACCCAGCCATTGTTGTATTTTTGAACCAGTGTTGGCTACCTCATCCTCCTCCACCACCGCTTCCACCTACACCGCCACATCCACCGCCACCTCAACCTCCTACTCCATTTGAATTTCGTCCTCCTAGGTCAAGATTATAATTTTTTCATTTTTTCCAAGTATTTTATTTTCCCACTATCTTATCCATTAAATTGAATAATTTTTTCCAACCATATGTGCGGCATCGTGCTGTTGAGTTTCTGAGGTTCCTAATGACTTCCTGTACCTCTTCTGCTAAAAAGGGGGCCTCCAGCATTTTATTTTTATTTTTTATTTTTTTGTTATTTTAAGTTATTTCCCTATCCACATTTGTTTGCAGATCACTTACCATGCAGGTGTTCCAACCCGAAAAACTGACCAGAGCTAGAGCTGCCACAATCCAGGCCAGAAGGCCAGGGACTCGACCCTTCAGCGCCAACCCAGTGGTTCTCCATCCCCATCAGAAGGCTTCCCTTTCGGCTACGAACCGCTCCAGGTCACCTTTACGCCAGCAGGCTTTTGCATAGCAACCGCCACCCCTGCTCCACCTCGCCGTAGAACAGGGACGGAAGCAAGCGCCACCTCCTGGCAACTGATAAGAACAGATACTACACTTGATCTTAGCCAAAAGGCCGAGAAGCACTAGTGAAACACCTTCCTCAGGTGCGAGTAGGCGACAGAGCCTGCAGCGGTATTTTGGCGCTCCTAATGAGGCTGTACGAATGTTGAGGCCAGGACAAGTACAGGCGATAGTAGATTGGGTTGCTGACAGTGCCTCCGGTTCCTTCACATTGTCTCCCACCCAGTCTCCTGATGAAAGTTAATATTTTTTTCCAGAATGTGCGTATTCTGGGGTATTCCCACCATATGTGCGGCATCGTGCCGTTGAGTTTCTGAGGTTCTTAATGACTTCCTGTACCTCTTCTGCTGAGAAGGGGGCCTCCAGCATTTTATTTTTATTTTTTATTTTTTTAATGTTATTTTAAGTTATTTTAAGTCACATTTGTTTGCAGATCACTTGCCATGCTCTTAACAACATTTTGTTACCATTTGCAGCCCTCTAGCCCTTTCCATTACTTTTTTACAGCCATTTTAGTGTTCAAAAGTCCGGGTCCCATTGACTTCAATGTGGTTCGGAGTTCGGGGTCAAGTTTGGGTCAAGTTCGGTCCCGAACCCGGACTTTTTTCCGAAGTTCGGCCGAACCCGAACATACAGGTGTCCGCTCAACTCTAATAATGAATTTCTGTATGGTTTTATAAACTTTCCCCTTTTTTTAGTATTACCTTTCATATATATATATATATATATATATATATATATATATATATATATATATATATATATATATATATAATCATTTTTTTTTTTTCACTAGCCCATTATAATTTATTATATATCCATATTGTATTGTCAGTTTCGCTTATATTTCTAATTTGGTGTGGTTATTGTACATTTTGGTATAATGTCCATAGCTCTCTATTTGCGCTGTAATTCTGTACTGTCAGTTTTATTGTATTATTATGTTCTGATTTGCATATTCCTATACTACTAACTGAGGTCAGGTTCTTAAGAGTCGTCTTTCTGTTCTCCCCCTATCATTACACTTGAAAAAGGAGCACGCAGGTACCTTACAGACCTTGCGCATGCTCAGAAACGCGCTGTGTTCCCTGCACCTCTGACGTCACACGCTGTCTCCACGAGCTGCTCTGCAGTTCTATAGACGCTCGACACAGCCAGGTTCTCCCCCAGTGATTTGCGGCCACAACTACAGACCCATACGGTATTCTTGGACATGCCTGTGACAGCAGCAGCAACCTTTGTTTGCACACAGTTCCCTGCATTTATATGTAAGTGATACTTATCAGCCTTACTTTTTATTAAAGAACCTTTTACTGAGTGGCGCTTTTCTATTTGTTTTTTCTTCCTATGATTAAGCCGGCTTCTATCTGGAGAAAAGCAGCCTTCTGTGAAATATATATCCACTGACTATCCACCCAGCAAGATCTAATTGATCGGACTTACTACATATATTTCAAGTACTTTTATTCTTATATTTATTTAACTTGTTCTTGGACATTAGCTCTTTGAAGATCCTCACAACACTGTCATTTATATTATATGTACCTCCATTTATTTTATTTGATTTTATCTAAGTGATTTTCATTGGTTTACTGAGCGCCATTGTCCTTTGATATATTCTTTTATGTGCTACTTGTGAAGTTGTGACCGGCAGCTAGTTTTTCCAGTGCTTATCCAATTATTTTACTATATATCTTATATGTATATTTTATTATCTATCATTCCTCAGTCGTTTTATGAGTACTTATTAGCCCTCTAATGATACTGGCTTCTTTATAGATGGCCTCTGATTACTCTAACTTATATGTTACAGGTGGTTATGTGAAACATACGATTGACCTACATTTTTGCGCTAACTAACAATTGCCATATAGATACATATATATGTACATTCCCTCATACGTATATACATAAGTACAGTATATATAAATATTAATCTATTTTATTAATTACTTTTATTTATTTTTTTTATTTTTTTTCCTCATGGATTTCATCAATGACATAGAGCTCCACAATTATGATGTACTTCATATTTTATATACTAGTCTTCCATCTGACTTGTTTTGTAACTCTTCCAAGCTCAAAAGAGCTGATCGTTATATTCTTTGTGGTAAATTTAAGAAATTAGAGAGGCTTATACATTCAGCCAATACTCAATGGTGGGATGAGTTTTTTTTAAATAAATATTTACGACATAAAATCTCTCTTAGGGGTCTGAGGATCCTCAAAAATTGTTAATTTTTAGATCCCTCCCATATTAAAGAATGGAAGGGAATAGCTGATTTTTGTACTGCCAAGTGGCTAGAAGTTTTGGCTAGTCAGAGGCACATAAAATATAATAAACTGGTTCATCATATACAGATGCTATCAGGTGACATTGTTGCTTACCAATTAAAAGTCCCGCCCACCTGGTTAGAAACCCTTAAAAATAATACTAAAAATACGGAGAATACTCTTATGCCTCGTACACACGTACGGACTTTTGCCGGCGGACCTAAGTCCAGCGGACAATCCGCTGGACTTTCCAGCTGGGCCTTCCGAAATTCGAAATTAAGAATATAATGATTTAGATTTTAATAGAAAAGATTTTAATAGAATATAAAAGAATAGACTAGAAAAACAATAGAACAGAATAGAATAAAATATAATATATTCTATTCTGTTCTATTGTTTTTCTAGTCTATTTTCTATTTTATTATAATCTTTTCTATCCAAAGTTAAAATTAATTAATTAAACAATTTTAATTCATACTATTCAAAATTCAAATTTATTCTATTCGAAATTCGAATTTCAGAAGATGGTTGTATATTCTTTCTATTTTATTCTATTAAATTATATATTTTTTCTATTCTGTTCTAATCTTTTCTATTTGAATTATACATTTTGGAAGATGGTTATTTGTCCACTTGCCATGTCACCTGCCACAAGTTATGGGGTTCCTAGCACCAAGTGATCCCCAGATATGGGCGATATGTCAAGTACTTTTCTGCAGCAGAGAATGACATTTTGTGACCCGACTTTGGGGCCACGTATCTCGGGGCCACTTATAGCTAGAAACTCCAAATTTGGTATGCAAACACAGTAGAACTAGCACTACAAGATCTCAAAATTTGTTTCTATCACCAAGTAATCCCGAGATACGTGGACCCAAAGTCGGGTCACAAAATATTTTTGAATCAGGTTTAAATAGTATCAAGATGATTCGAAATTATTTCAACTGCATTTGAAACTATTTAAACCGGATTTGAAAATATTTTGCGACCCGAAATTTGGGTCCATGTATCTCGGTGTTACTTGGTGATAGAAACCCCAAATTTGGGGTTATTGTTTTTCTAGTCTATTTTCTATTTTATTATAATCTTTTCTATCCAAAGTTAAAATTAATTAATAAAAAAATGTGAATTCATACTATTCGAAATTCGAATTTATTCTATTTGAAATTCGAATTTCAGAAGATGGTTGTATATTCTTTCTATTTTATTCTATTAAATTATATTTTTTTTCTATTCTGTTCTAATCTTTTCTATTTGAATTATAAATTTTGGAAGATGGTTATTTACTTATATACATCTGTCACATAAAAAGAAGATGTGAAATGGCTGTCACGGATGTCGATCGCAAGGCAAGTACATATGCTGTATGTCATTGTCCACTTGCCACAACACCTGCCACAAGTGCCATGACACCTGCCACGAGTGCCACGTGACCGGCCATGAGTGCCACGTGACCTGCCACGAGTGCCACGTGACCGACCACAAGTGCCACGTGACCAAGTTGTGGATTGTCCACTTGCCATGTCACCTGCCACAAGTTATGGGGTACTAGCACCAAGTGACCCCCAGATATGGGGGATATGTCAAGTACTTTTCTACAGCAGAGAATGACATTTTGTGACCCGACTTTGGGGCCACGTATCTCGGGGCCACTTATAGCTAGAAACCCCAAATTTGGTATGCAAACACAGTAGAACTAGCACTACCACATTCAAAGTCGGGTCGCAAAATATTTTTGAATACGGTTGAAATAGTATCAAGATGATTCGAAATTATTTCAACTGCATTTGAAACTATTTCATATTTTTAAATGGATGATGGCACTTCATCCCAGGTGGACGATTTTGTCTCCCATTGCAATGCAAATAATATGGGCCTGTCATTTTCTGCTGTCTGGAGCAAGGAAAGCTTAGCTTTCCTTGATCTTGAGCTCAATCATGAAGGCCACAATATTTTTGCCCGAAATTACCCCAAACCAACCGCTGGCAATTCCTATTTGCATTACGATAGCTGTCATCACCACTTGTGGGTCAACAATATCCCCAAAGGACAGTTCTGTAGGTTAAGACAGAATTGCACTAGGGACTGCGACTATATATCACAGAGCTCACTTCTTAAAGAAAAGTTTACGGAGAAAGGTTATCCTCCACATCTAATAGAACGTGCATATAATACCTTTCTCCCTGGGAAGAAACCTAAGGTTGCCAAACCCCCCGAAGAACCTGTTGTACATTTCATCACAGGTTTCCACAGACACTATAAAAGAATGGAACATATTCTAGGAAAACACTGGAATATTCTAAAGCAGGACCCCCATTTAAACTCCACATTGGGCGACAGGTCTAATGTATACGTATAGGAGGGCCCCTACTCTTAAGAACAAGATTGCACCTAGTAAGTTAAAATGTAAACGAGACATGAATGCTTTGCGTCTTATTCCACTTACAGGAATGTAAAGGTGCAATAAGCCCCTTTGTAAAACCTGCCATTTCATTAATCATGGCCAAAAGAACTTTACTCATAAAGGCATTACTTATCAATTCAACCAATTCCATAACAGCTCCAGCAATTATGTTGTATATTGTTTGATGTGCCCATGTAAAATGTTATACGTAGGTCGCACCATTTGTCCTCTTAGGCAATGCTTTGGGAAGCATCGTCGGCTCACAGAATTGGCTGCGACAAACATAGCGTGTCACGACACTTCTTAGAGTTTCATGACCAATCCACGGTGGGCCTCCCAGTGTGGGTGATTGAATCCATACCAGGCAGTTTCTCCAAAGCAGAACGTTTCACAAAATTATGTGAGTGTGAAACGTTCTGGATCTTTACTTTGGACACTCTTGCCCCTAATGGCTTGAATGAGGAGATTGAGATACACACAATTCTTTGATTTTATGATATGTATATATAAAAGAATCTGTTTAATATTGTTATTTATCTGCCACAGCGTACCATTGGCATAAAGATACAGACGCGTATTTGGTTACCCAAAAAGATAAGCTCTTATTGATATTGTTATATTTTTATATAATGAATTTCTGTATGGTTTTAAAAATGTTCCCCTTGTTTTGTATTACCTTTCATGTGTATATATATATATATATATTCTTACAGTTTTATTTTTTCACTAGCCCATTATAATTTATTATATATCCATATTGTATTGTTAGTTTCGCTTATATTTCTAATTTGGTGTGGTTATTGTACATTTTGGTATAATGTCCATAGCTCTCTATTTGCGCTGTAATTCTGTACTGTCAGTTTTATTGTATTATTATGGTCTGATTTGCATAATCCTATACTTCTAACTAAGGTCAGGTATTTAACCACTACGCGCCCGCGCTATAGCCGAAAGACGGCTGCAGCGCGGACGCTCTCTGCTGGGAGGACGTCCCTGGACGTCCTCCTGTTTACTTCCCTAATGCGCGCTCCTGAGAGCGTGCATCGGGGAAGTTCTGTGCTGGCCGTGTCCGTCGGACACAGCCAGTCACAGATCGCTGTAAACGGCCAATCACAGCGGCCGTTTACTAAAAATTGGTCTGGGCAGGAAGGGTGTTTAAGTGCCCAGTAAGCAAGTGGTTAAGAGTCGTCTTTCTGTTCTCCCCCTATCATTACACTTGAGAAAGGAGAGCGCAGGTACCTTACGGACCTCGCGCATGCTCAGAAACGCGTTGTGTTCCCTGCACCTCTGACGTCACACGCTGTCTCCACAAGCTGCTCTGCAGTTCTATAGATGCTTTGCGGCCACAACTACAGACCCTTACGGTATTCTTGGACATGCCTGTGAAAGCAGCAGCAACCTTTGTTTGCACACAGTTCCCTGCATTTATATGTAAGTGATACTTATCAGCCTTACTTTTTATTAAAGAACCTTTTTCTGAGTGGCGCTTTTCTATTTGTTTTTTCTTCCTATGATTGAGCCGGCTTCACTCTGGAGAAAAGCAGCCTTCTGTGAAAGTGTACATATCCACTGACTATCCACCCAGCAAGATCTAATTGATATGACTTACTACATATTTTTCAAGTACTTTTATTCTTATATTTATTTAACTTGTGCTTGGACATTATATCTTTGAAGATCCCCACGTCACTGTCATTTATATTATATGTACCTCTATTTATTTTGTTTGATTTTATCTAAGTGATTTTCATTGGTTTACTGAGCGCCATTGTCCTTTGATAAATCCTTTTATGTCACCGGAGGAACGGCTGCTTATGACACCCAGGTAAGTGGCATTTTTTTCTAAGGAATGTGTACATATATAGGTTAGAGTTTCAGAGTTAGGTTTCGGGTTAGGACTTAGGGTTAGGGGCCAGAGTTAAGGTTGGGACTTAGGGTTAGCACAGCAAAATGGAGAGTTTTGCTTTCTTGTATGCAGCTTGACGGGGAGAATGCCATCAAAGTGGTCCTGGCATACATTTGCTACAGAGAAAAATAGGTGGTGAACCACTGAGAATAAGGGATAAATGGCAGGCAGCTATCCTAGACATGAGCGATCAGGAATGGGACGAAGTCTGCACCTTTCACTTGAAAGTATCCCCGGCAATGAATAATAGGATAATTCAGATGAACATAATACATCAGACGTATTTGGCTCCAAATAGACTGTATAAAATGGGGAGGATGCCTGAACCAAAATGCCCTAGATGTGGGCAGGGGGGCAGACTTCCTGCATGTAATGTGGTATTGTGGTAAAATAGGAAGATATTGGCAACAGGTGGTTAGAAAAATAGAAAAAGTTTTAAATAAATCTATCTTGGCCACGCTTGAACTCTGTTTGCTGGGAGTATTGAGGGAAGAGAGAGGTAGCAGATATAACAGGATTTTCTTGCAGGAAGTATTATTCCTGGCAAGAAAACAAATAGTAGATAAATCGATTCAGCCACACCCACCGACAGTAACTCAATGGGTGAGAGCAGTAAATCAGGTTTTACCCTATGAAAGAATAATGTATGAACAAAGGGGAAATGTGCAGAGATACAAGAACATATGGGCAAAGTGGAATAGATCATGCTTAACAATGGATACAGGAATACCTGAAAATGTAGTATAAAGTGACTATAGGTGGATGAGAGAGAATGGAATGATTGAAAAGAGAAAATTGAAATGTAATTGGAATCATATGAAGAATTGTATAAGGATATAAAATGTAATCATGTAAATTATTATATAAGGAAAAAATGTTGTAATAAGGAGTGTTGAAAAAAAAAAAAAGTGGTCCTGGCATGCTGCGTCCTTCACAACTTTTGGTGGGACAAGGAGAGAAGCACTGTAGAACCGGACCACTCGAAACCAAAGTCAGCAAGTGTAATTTATGGACTTGCAGTCAACGTCATGGGTTATGACCATCCGGAATCAGTTTGTGGATTTTTTTTTGGATCACCTGATAGAGAAGTGTCATGGCAAAATCAATACGTGTGGAATAAAATGTGGATCTTTCCTTAATCAGCTCTGCTTTCTGTCTTGTAAAAAATATTTTTTTCTTTGAATAAAGCATTTCAAATTTATGTCAGTTCTTTTGATGTCTTTTGTTCCTCTATTATGCCAGTGTCCTTTTCCCCCGCATGAGGCATTCGTATGCTACCCCTTATTGGGCTGTGCACAGGTTTCCCCCAGGCAGAGGAAAATGTGTCCTTTTTTCTCTGTGTGAGGCTTATTGAGCTGTGCTTATGTTTGCCCCAGACAGAGGAAAATGTTTCCTTTCCCTCTCTTACTTCTGTGTGAGATAATGCACATTACAATACTGATGTGCAGATGTACTATTTAATATTTCACTAGTGCATCATACCAAAACAAAACAAAAAAAAACTACAAAATATAATTTTAATAATTTTATTTAGAAATGGAAAAAAAAACTGAATGGGGAGAATTACAGCTAGTGATAGGTGGATGATGATTACTCACAATGGCTTGCACATGGGAATTGGGGACCGGGGGATGTTGATTCAGGGTGTGAGTGGGTAGCTTGGGGCAGGCGTTCATGCCCATAATCATGGTGGTACGGTGTCCTGGAAATGAGAGAGGAGTGGGATCTGGGTAGAAATGGGAATAAGCAGGATGTTGAGAAGGAGGAGGAAATTCAAAGGAGGAGTGGGGGGGGGTAAAAATAGGTCTGGGACTGGGTAGGTGGGGGCTGGCGTTGAGGAGGGGGCTTATATTGAGAGGGGGGTGCTAGTGCTGCTGAGGTCCTGGGGGCCATTGGGGGATCCTGAAAAACATTGTATGGATCGTTTGGTGGTGCCCCACCACTTAATTTATTTAGCATGTTTATATTGAATTGCAATACCATACATGCGATCCATGCATTGCTTCTCCTGATCTCCCCCAATGTCCTCCATGTTTTGATATAAAGTGTGGCAGAAGCAGGCGCGTGGGTTGCCAAGATCCAAGACATCCACACTGCGCCTCTCCTGCCGCACTTCCCGCAGCAACACTAGCACCTTGTCCTCGGTTTTAATACTGAAACCACCCCACCTCTGATGCTGATTACGGCCCGGCCACACACACCGCCACGGCCAGGCACCTCGCCACATTCTTGACTGCTTGAAGTCTCATCCAGGTCCCTGGATTCCTGCCAAAAAAATTAAAATGTTCAGATTGACACATAGACAAACAAAGAGATAGACAGACATAACAGACAGACAGTTACCTGACATGTGGAATCAACCGCCACACTTGCCACAGTCGCTTGATGGGGGATTGCGAGGCCAGTGCTGTCCATGGCACTGGTGGGTAAATCTTACAACGGCTATTCCACTGTCTCCTCCAAATGCACCCTTTCATCCACGATGTTGTATGTTGTCCTGAAGAGAATAAAATATAAGATTAAGCTATAAAATAAATTGTTAAAGTGATTGTAAAGCTTTGATTATTAAAAAAAAATAACAAACATGTTATACTTACCTCCACTGTGCAGTTCGTTTTGCACAGAGTGGCCCCGAACACTGTCTTCTGGGGTCCCTCTGCGGCTCTTGCGGCTCCTCCCTGCATCAGATAACCCCCTAGGACAGTGTTTCTCAACTCCAGTCCTCAAGGCGCCCCAACAGGTCATGTTTTCAGGATTTCCATTATTTTGCACAGGTGATTTGATCAGTTTCACTGCCTTAGTAATTACCACGGCTGTTTCATCTGAAGGAAATCCTGAAAACATGACCTGTTGGGGCGCCTTGAGGACTGGAGTTGAGAAACACTGCCCTAGGAGAAGCGCTCTCCCGGGGGGTTACCTTGCGGGCGCGGTCCTGAGTCCATCATTCGGCAGCCATAGCCGCCAAATGTATGACTCGGGCCCGCCCCCTCGACACCTGCTTCATTGGATTTGATTGACAGCAGTGGTAGCCAATAGCTGCACTGCTATCAATCTATCTAATCAAGAGCCGGGACCCCATGGAGAGAGGGACAGTGTGGGAAATTCGGGGTTCAGGTAGGTAAAACGGGGGGGCTGGGGGACGGTGACTGCCAGGTGTTTTTTCACCTCAATGCATAGGATGCATTAAGGTGAAAAAACACAGGGGTTTACAAACCCTTTAAGCAATAACCCTACCTAAAAACTTAAGAATGCCTGCAGAATAGGTACAATTTTCAGATTTTTAGCAGGAAAACTATGGCTACCAAGGTATTTATGACAGAACTAACATCAGTGGTGGACGCCCAAGCAGAGCTATTGGATGTTTCTCATGGCCTGTATAATGAAAGGTTCCGCAAAACATATGAACATCAGTTCAGCGCTGACACCCAACCGGGAGCGTTAGAGCAATGCACAAGGGAAATACATGAGAAAGAAAAAAAGTACTCTCTATTGCTGTTGACCATTGCTTGGCGGTGAAAAGCCAAATGGTTATCATACAAATGTGGCTCTTTTTTGAGGAGCTAGTGCTCCACATCTCTGAGCCTTCTTCTCCTCCGACAAATCCCTCTTCACGTCGGCGCAGAGTGACTTCCAGCATCGCTGAAAAATTTTGCCTAAAGAAAAGTGGAAAAGAAGGGTTAAAATATATTCCTAATTAACATTACACAACAAACATATCATGCATTCAATAAAAATAAATGTACTTCTAGTTTTTGCTGCATTGCTCATACGATCCCAGCTCGCTGTCAGCGCAGAACTGATATCCATCCATGTTTTGGACTTCCTTATCCGGTCGCTGTAAAAGGGATGTCACAAATCCCACAGCTCTGGATGGGCCTCCACTGCAGATATGAGTTCTGCTTGTGAGACTTCAGCAGCCATCTTCCCTGTCCTCTTCCTCTCCTCACACAACCACACGGCTGACTTTTATGAACAGACAGGAACTTCCTGGTTTTCCCCACATTACAGTGACCAATCACATATTTACAGATTAAAAACGCTTGACGTGGCTAATCGCTGTATACATCGTTAAGCCGCGTTTTGACACATCTGGGGTTTTTACAGCTATAACGCTGGTCCTCAGAACACGCTGGCCCAGGGTTTTTTGTAGCTTAAAAATGCCTATGCCACTTACAGCTCCTAAAAGCCTGTGTGTTCATGAGGATATAGAATAACATGGAGAGGCATTTTTAAACTTTTAAAATGCCCGGTGTGCATGAGGCCCTAATTTTAGTTTCTATTACAGAGATCATTTCAGTCTCATTGTGGGGCAGACAATACTGTAAAGCCCCATACACACGGTCGGATTTTCACATGGATTCTGTCCGATCGGACAATGTTGTCGAAAAATCCGACCGTGTGTATGCACCATCGGACAGTGTACGTCGGATTGTCCGACGGACAAAGTCCTATCTCCTGCTGGATAGATTTTTGGACAACAAGGTCCGATCACACCAAATCCGATCGTGTGTATGGTAGTCCGACGGACAAAGTGCTACGCATGCTCAGATCACATTACAAGACCAAAGCTATTGGCTACTAGCCTCTACGTAGTCCCGTCGTAGGCAACAAACGTCACCACGTTCAGAATGATTGGATTTTCCGACAACTTTGTCCGACCGTGTGTATGCAAAACCAACATCGGACAAAGTACGACGGACATGATCCGACGGACCTGGTCCTCGGATAATCCGCACGTGTGTATGGGGCTTAACTGTATTTTTAGATCACTTTAATTGTCTCTTTTGGGACTTTCATGAGTTTTTATAGACTATACAAGCAGAGGTAGGCAACCTTAAAGAGATGGAGAGCTACCTGAACAACACGCGAGAAGTCAAAGATCCCCGGTCACATCATCGCCTCCTCACAATTGTTTTAAACCTCTAATTGCAGTACTACCGTGTTGCAAACGCATGCATTGCGCAGCAAACATGGGTTTAAATCAGGTGGTGAGAAGGGAACATATTGCCCCCTCATCACCTATCAAAACACACTCAAATTGCTTTTCAGAGGAGCAGCACTTAAATGAGCCCTTAGTTGCATTCAGCAGCGGCGGTACATTGTACTGCTCCCGCAGTGTGGGTAAACCGCAGCACATCAGTCAGTGTGCAAGCAGCCCTATACTATTATGCCTGGTGTATTGCTTTACACTGACATGAATATCTTTTCTTTTCTGCTGCTGGCACCACTCAGGAGACCGCTAGCCAGGATAAGAGATGGCGTGCAGTTGGTATAACCTTCACAAGGGACAGGAGCCAACACTATAGAGGAGGCATTGGCTTAAGAGGCTCTTGCTCCCTTATACAGCTCCAACTTTACAAGTAGTCCTTCGGCATTGCACTTTGTTTAATGCTTTGGAATGGAAGATCCACAAACACAGTCACCTTGCTGCAATCTACTGGTGGATTGCGATCTACAGGTTGCTGACCCCCGCTATACAGTATATGGATTCTTGAGGTTTTCTATCTGACATTTATTTTTAATCCTTGTATATGTAGTATCTGAGCTGAGTATTTTGAGCACTTGGTTGGCTTTTTGCCATGTACACTCGACTGGTTTTGCCGTCGGAATAAACTGTAAAGGTTTTTTCAATGGAATTCCGCTCAAGCTGTCTTGCATACACACGGTCACACCAAATTCTGACCGTTAATAACGCAGTGACATACAACACGTACAACGGTACTAGAAAACGGAAGTTCAATAGCCAGTAGCCAATAGCTTCCATCTTGTACTTGCTTCAGCGCATGCGTTGTTTTTTGGTATGTCGGAACAGCATACAGATGGTTTTCTCGATAGGAATTGGTTCTGTCGGAAAAATATAGAACATGTTCTCTTTCTAGGTCCGTCAGAACTTTCGACGTAAAAAGTCCGATGGGGCATACACACGATTGGAATATATGATGAAAAGCTCCCGTATGACTTTTTCTGTCAGAAATTCTGCTCGTGTGTACGGGGCATTAAGCGGCCTGGCGCCATTCATTTTCTTTTTTATACAATATTTCAAAAAGGCTGACATGAAAAGCACTTACATGAATCTCAGTATGCTAGAAGCCTTCAGGCAGGTTTTCCAACCATTATGTAAATGTATTTAGTAAAAAAAATCAAGGTATTCTAGCTATGGGACCAGTCCCCTCTATACAGGTATTTCCTGTACTAATTAAATGTGTTTGCTAAATGTTTAAACATTTTAAATTATACCTGACAAGTATATAGCTTTTACTTTACCCTGGGCCACAAAAACAACTAAATGTATTTTTGCTTACCTGTTTGTAATGCAAGAGGTATTCTCAAACACATTTACTGCATGCTGCTTACTGTCTCTTACATGTAAAAGGCTTGTTGTGTCATTGTGCCAATAATAATGCCCTGTACACACAATAGGATTTTCCGACAACAAATGTTGGATGTGAGCTTGTTGTCGGAAAGTCTGACCGCGTGTATGCTCAATAGAACCTTTGTTGTCGGAATTTCCGCCAACAAATGTTTGAGAGCAGGTTCTCCAATTTTCCGACAACAAAACTTGCTGTCGGAAATTCAGACCGTGTGTACATAAGTCCGACGCACAAAAGTCCACGCAAGCTCAGAATCAAGAAGAGCTGCACTGGCTATTGAACTTCATTTTTCTCGGTTCGTCGTACGTGTTGTACGTTACTGCGTTCTTGACATTCGGAATTTCCGACAACATATGCAAAACAAGTTTGAGCCAACATCTTTTGGAAAACGGTTTTGTTGTCGGAAAATCCTATCGTGTGTATAGGGCATAAGTGAGTTTCCTCATGGCCACTTATAACATTCAAACCTGATCTGAATATTTAAAGTAATATTTAAAAAAACAAACAAAAAACAAACATGTTATACTTACCTGCTATTGCACAGTGTGGCCCCAAACCTCCTGTTCTGGGGTCCCTCGCTGGCGCTCTAGGTAACGCCTCTTCTCCAAATGCCCCCATAACAAGGCTGTGTGCATCTATTTACAAGCACAGTGTGAGACGCCCCCCCCCCCCCCCTCTGTTTACAGGATTTGATTGACAGCAGCAGGAGCCAATGGTTCCACCTTCCTCAGCAAAGCCTGTGAGAGTGGGGAGAGAGGAGAGAGCCGCTACAAACAGACACAGATGTGGGATGGGTGGGGGCAATACTGCTATTGGGGTATTTTTGTACCTTAATGCAGGTAAAAAATGCAAGTTTTACAACTACTTTAAATCTGACTGGTGATACAGCAAGAAGATGAGGTGGAAGCTGCACAGGTTTCAGGAAGCAGAGCCTGTTTTTTGAGTAGGTGAGCAGTTGTGTTTGGCTACAGATTTATTAAATGGAATTCAGATTAACGTAAATGCATTAAACTGAAATCTCCATAAATGGTTTCATCATACCCAACTATCTACTCGAAAACTATAAAAAAAAAACTCACCTATGAAGGTGAGGAGTTTGGAATTCAAGTAAGGTAAGCAGAGGCAAACCACATATTAATGGGCATGAATTAACCACTTCAGAATTTACCCCCTTCCTGACCAGAGCACTTTTTGCGATTTGGCACTGCGTCGTTTTAACTGACAACTGTGCGGTCGTCCTTTTTTTCCCACAAATATAGCTTTCTTTTGGTGGTATTTGATCGCCTCTGCGGTTTTTATTTTTTGCGCTATAAACAAAAAAATGCGGCAATTTTGAAAAAAACACATTATTTTTTACATTTTGCTATAATAAATATCCCCCAAAAATATATAAAAAAACATTTTTTTTCCTCATTTTAGGCCGATTCTGTATTCTTCTACATATTTTTGGTAAAAAAAATTGCAATAAGCTTGATTGGTTTGCACAAAAGTTATAGCATCTACAAAAAAGGGGATAGATTTATAGCATTTTTATTATAATTTTTTTACTAGTAATGGTGGCGATCTGCGATTTTTATCATGACTGCGACATTATGGCAAACACATCAGACAATTTTGACACATTTTTGGAACCATTGGCATTAATACAGCTATCAATGCTATACAAAAATGCATTGATTACTGTAAAAATTTCACTGGCAGTGAAGGGGTTAACACTAGGGCCGGTGAAGGGGTTAACTGTGTTCCCTGGGAGGTGATTCTAACTGAAGGGGGAGGGGCTAACTACAGGAAGTGACAGATCGTGGTTCCTAGCTAATATAAACACACAATCTGTCACTCCTGTCAGAACAGAACAGGGAAGTGTGTGTTTACACACACTCGTCCCTGTTCTGTGTCTCCTGGTCACGATCGCTCGTGGCCGGCGGTCATCGCGACTGTCAGCCACGAGCATTGGCACCCCCGCCGTGCAGCGGGCGCGCAATTACTATCCGGACCCCGCAAGACCTCCTACAGTAACATGGTTCAGTGCAGGGGAGCCAACCTGCCACAGTAAAACTGCGGCGGATGGTCCGGAAGCGGTTAACCATGCTACAATGGACTGCCCTGGAGTGAATGGGGACCTTTCAGTTAGGTCAGGGGTGTCCAAACTTTTTCCAAAGAGGGCCAGATTTGATGAAGTGAACATGCGTGAGGGCCGACCATTTTTCCTGACATTCTTTAAACCATTAAAATTCGGTCTAATGCGGCGTACACATGAGCGGAATTTCCGTCGGAAAAATCTTGCATGGTTTTTCCGATGGAATTCCACTCAAGCTTGGCTTGCATACACGCGGTCACACAAAAGTTTGCTGAACTTTCGACTGTCAAGAACGCGGTGACGTTCAACACTACGACGAGCCGAGAAAATTAAGTTCAATGTTTCCAAGCAAGCGCTGAATTGTTTTCGAACATGAGTAGGAATTTTGCATGTCGGAATTGGTACAGACGATCGGAATTTCCATTGCCCATCAGCAGCCTCACCATTGCAAATGAATGCAGCCTGCACAGTGCCCATCAGTAGCCTCTCCATTGCCCATTAATGCAGCCTCACCATTGTAAATGAATGCAGCCTGCACATCCTTGCTCATCTGCAGCCTCGTCAGTGGCAGATTACACAGCGACGCGATCTCCTATGTACCCGGCGATCAGTCACACACAGTCCCACCTGTGATAGACAGAACAGTGGTTCAATCCTGGGCCAGGAGGTGGGAGTGCGTGTGACTGATTGTCGGGTACACAGGAGATCGCCCACCCCCTCCTTCCACTCAGAGACAGCAGAAATCGGCGTATAACACGCACACAAGATTTTCCCCACGGAAAAGTGCGTGTTATATGCCAATAAATACGGGGATATATCTTTTGTGGCCCCTGTGGTGCTCAGGGATTTGTTGGGAGCCACAAAAGATATAAATAGCCAAATTACCAGTGGGGCCGTTTGAAACCAGAACGTGGGCCGCAATTGGCCCGTGGGCCGGACTTTGGACATGCCTGAGTTAGCTAATGTGTATTTACTTTAATGCGGCGTACACACGCTCGCACAGTGAGACTGCATTCATGGGCACAGTGATGCTGTAATGGTGGGCACAGTGAGGGTGCAATGGTGTGCACATTGAAGCTGCAATGGTGGGCACAGTGAGGCTGCATTCGCAGGCACAGTGAGGCTGCAATGGTGGGCACAGTGAGGCTGCATTCATGGACACAGTGAGGTTGCAATGGTGGGAACAGTGAGGCTGCATTCACGGGCACAGTGAGGCTGCAATGGTGGGCACAGTGAGGCTGCAATGGTGGGCACAGTGAGGCTGCAATAGTGGGCACAGTGAGGCTGCATTCACGGGCACAGTGAGGTTGCATTTGATGGGCACAGTGAGGCTGCATTCACAGGCACAGTGAGGCTGCATTTGATGGGCAAGCGTGCGTGATTGTGTAGACAGGGCCCCAGTGCACTGTATTGCCCAGGGGCCTATAATGCTCTTAAGATGGCACTGCCCTCGCAATATGTTGTAGTTGGGAGGCCAAATAATACAGCCAAGGATTTGGGAGAGCAAGCCCTCCTGCCTCCTTTGGGCGCTGAAGCTGTTCTAGCTTTATCCTCGCTGTTGAATTAAGCCAGATAAGGGACCTGAACAATGAGTTAATGACTCTGAACTGTTTTAGGGGGACAACCATGGGAGAGTTGTGTAATATATATAGGAGCTGTGGCATTAAGATCATTTTGATCAAATTAATTCTACCCACAAGAGACATTTTAAGTTTGGACCACACCTTCACCCGATCTCTGCAGCAATTCAGTGGGGACAGATTTAAAGTAATATACTCTAAAGGGTTAGGTGTAACCTGAACTCTCAAATATCTAAACTCTGTGGATACAGGGATATCTAGTAAGTACGTTGTCTGTGGGTCAGGTTTCTTGTCTAAGAATATTAGAGAGGACTTGGTCCAGTTAATCACTAGACCGGTGGGTGTCATATGACGTCCTCTGCTTCTCGCCGCTACTGCGGGCCCCTGGGGGCCCACAGTGCGGCGATCAGGGATCAGGCGTGTCCCTCAGGCACAGCCCATCCCTGATCAGGGTAAAGAGCCAGTGAAATTGGCTCTTTACCAAGTGACTGGCTGTGTCTAATCACAGCCGGTCACTTTGGAGTTCTGCACGCACGCCGCTCGTGTGCACCCCCCGAGACACAAGATTGTATGCCCCTCTCAAATCAAGCTTTGTGAAAACCGTTGCTCCCTTGAGGCAGTCAAATAACTCTGTAATCAACGGAATTGGATAGACATTCTTAATAGTGAAACGATTGAGACCCCTATAATCAATACAAGGTCTCAGTTCACCACTCTTCTTCTTCACAAAAAAGAAACCTGCACCAGCAGGAGACGAGGATTTGCGCATGAAACCTTGAGAAAGTGCGTCTGCAACATACTCCTCCATGGACTTATCCTCCACGACCAACAAAGTGTAAACCCAGCCACGAGGGGGTATGGCACCATGTTGAAGGTCAATTGCGCAATCATACATCCGGTGTGGAGGCAAACTACCAGCTTGACCTTTGTCAAAGACATCGCTAAAATCACAGTACTCCTCCGGCAGGGAGGAGAGTGAAGAGGTGCACATGACCTTGGCTACCTTTTGAAAGCATGTCTTACTGCATTGTGGCGACCAGGAGAGAACCTCAGCACAGAGCCAATCAAAAGAGGGGTTGTGCCTCTGTAACCAAGGATAACCAGCGGAAACTTAGGTGAGGAAATAACTTAGGATTGGATTATCTCATGGTGAAGATTGGAGCTGGCAATTAGCCGACAGCTGAGCGGCCAGCTCATAGAAGGAAGGGCTGAGCCCAGCCCTGACACTGAGTACCTGTCACCAGCCCATAAAAGTACCTGAGTACCTATCATCAGCCCATCAGAGTACCCAAGTACCTATCACCAGCCCATCATAGTACCCGAGTACCTGTCACCAGCCCATAAGAATACCCGACTACCTGTCACCAGCCCATCAGAATACCCGAGTACCTGCCACCAGTTTATCAGAGTACCCGAGTACCTGTCACCAGCCCCTTAAAGTACCCAAGTACCTTTCACCAGCCCATCAGAGTACCCGAGTACCTGTCACCAGCCCATCAGAGTACCCGAGTATCTGTCACCAGCCCATCAGAGTACCCAAGTACCTGTCATCAGTTGGGGTGTTATCTTTTCAAAATGGGGTCATTTTGTAGGTAATTCCACCGCCCTGGTGCTCCAGGACCTTCAAAAGTGTGAAAGGTTGTCAGAAAACTAAATGTAATTTATGCTCCTACAACACCCCTGCACCCCTGTTCCCTGCATGTAGGACCTCTCTATGTGGCCAGGCTGTGTAAAAGTCTCACACATGTGGCATCGCCATAGTAGCAGAATGTGTTTTGGGGGATCATTTTTGCTACGTACATGCGTTAATGTGTTAAAAAAATCTAATAAATTGACAACTTTTTTGTAAAAAAATAAGTTAGCATTTTCTTTTCACTTTTTCCAAAATCATTTGGAAAAAAATAACATTCAAAAGACTCATTATGCCTCATAGAATATATGTTGGGTGTGGTGTTTGCTTTCCAAAATGGGGTCATTTTGTGGGTAATTACATTGTCCTGGTGCTCCAGGGCCTTCAAAAGTGTAATAGGTTGTTAGGAAATTTTATGTGTAATTTATGATCCTAGAATGCCTGATGGTGTTCCCTGAATGTTGGACCTCTCTGTGGCCAGGCTGTGTAAAAATCTCACACATGTGTTACCGCCATACTCGGGTCGAGTAGAAGAATGTATTTTGGGTTGTAATTTTTGCTATGTACATGCTATGTGTTAGAAATATTTTATAAATTGATAAATTGAATTCATAAATTGAATTCATTTTCTTTCCATGTATTCCAAAGACTTGTAAACAAAAATTTAACAATTAAAATAGTCATTATTCCTCATAGAATATACGTTGGGGTGTTTGCTTTCCAAAATGGGATCATTTTGTGGGTAATTCCCTTGTCCTGGTGGTCCAGGGCCTTCAAAAGTGTGATAGGTCGTTAGGAAATTAGATGTGTAATTTACGATATGCTCCTAGCACGCCTGGCGGTGCCCCCTGCATGTTGGGCCTCTCTTTGTGGCCAGGCTGTGAAAAAGACTCACACATGTGGTATCACCATTCTTGGGAGGAGTAGTAGAATATATATTGGGGGTGTAATTGGAAGCATATGCTGTGTTTGATAAATAACTTGTTATTTTGACAATTTTGTGTAAAAAAAATAAATAATAATTTCGTAATTTTCCCACGAATTGTGGGAAAAATATACAACTTCAAAAAACTTGCCATGCCTCTTACTAAATACCTTGGACTGTCTACTTTTTAAAAAGGGGTCATTTGGGGGGTGGGGGAATTTGTACTTTGCTTACATTTCAGGGCCTCAAGAAATGAGATAGGCCGTCAGTGCATCAGGTGTAATAAATTTTCAATGATTTTCACCGTAGCTTGTAGACTAAGGCCCCTTTCACACTGAGGCGCTTTGCAGGTGCTAAAGTGCTAAAAAATAGCACCTGCAAAGCGCCCTAAAAGAGCCGCTCAGTGCACTCCAATGTGAAAGCCCTGAGGGCTTTCACACTGGAGCGGTGCGCTTGCAGGACGCTGAAAAAAGTCCTGCAAGCCACATCTTTGGAGCGCTGTAGGAGCGGTGTATTTACCGCTCCTAAAGCCCCCATTCCCATTGAAAACAATGGGGGAGCACTCCAAACCCGCCTGCAAAGCGGCCTGCAGCGCCGCTTTGCAGGCAGTTTTAACCCTTTTTCGGCTGATAGTGGGGGTTAAAACTGCCCCGCTAGCAGCCGAAAAGCCCTGCTAAAACGGCGTTAAAGCGCTGCTAAATATAGCGCCACTTTACCTACAGCATGCCCAGCGCCTCAGTGTGAAAGTAGCCTAACTTTCACACAGACTAAATAATATACACTTATATGGGTTATTTTTACCAAAGATATGTAGCAACATAAATTTTGGCTCAAATTTTTGAACAATAAATTACTTATTTGAAAAATTTTATCATACAAACTAAAAAAAAGTGTTCTTTTTTCACTTATGTCGCAAAACATACAAAAACCCAGTGGTGAATAAATACCACCAAAATAAAGCTCTATTTGTTTGAAAAAAATTATAACGTTTTTGTGGGTACAGTGTTGCATTGATGAGTAATTGGCATTTAAAGTGTGAGAGCCCGGAAAGCGGAAAATTGGTCTGGGCAGGAAGGATGTATAAGTGCCCTGTATTGAAGTGGTTAAAGTGGAGTTCCACCCTAAAGTGGAACTTCTGATCATCGGAACCCTCCCCCCCTCCGGTGCCACAGTTGGCACCTTTCAGGGGGGAGGGGGGTGCAGATACCAGTCTAAGACAGGTATTTGCACCTACTTCTGGGCATAGACTCCCACGGGAGTCTATGCCTCTTCCTGTCCCTCCGCGCTGTCTGCTGGGACACACATGGGTCCCAGAGAAAGCGCGGACAATTCCCATTGCACTGCGCAACTTGCGCATGCGCAGTAGGGAACCGGGAAGTGAAGCCGCAATGCTTCACTTCCTGATTCCCTCAACAAGAATGGCGGCGGCAGCAGCCGAGCACCGAACGATTTCTCGGCTTCGGCTGCCGACATCGCTGGACCCTGGGACAGGTAAGTGTCCATTTATTAAAAGTCAGCAGCTGCGGTATTTGTAGCTGCTGGCTTTTAATTTTTTTTTTTAGGTGCAATCCCTCTTTAAGCTCCAACAAAAAAATAAACTGGAAGCTGATTGGTTTCTATGCAGAACTGAATCACATTTTGCACAGTAGTTCTACCCCAATATGTGTCTAAGAAGGTGGTTGGCTTCTTCTTCCTGATGCCACCTCCTCCTGTGAATGAAGAATCATGGGAGGCATGGAGACACAGTACGGCAAAAGCAGTGCTGAAAAAGCTTCCTGCATTAAAGAGGAAGTAAAGCCTCTTTAAAAAAAAAAAAAAGACACCTTGCAAGGCAAAGGCATAATGAGCTAGTATGCATAGCATACTAGCTCATTAAGAAAGACTTACCTGAATACGAAGCCCCCGAAGCGGTCCTTATCCTCGATCTTCTTCGCCGCCATCCAGGGCCGGAGTGACTTCCGGTTCTCGCCGCTCCAGCGCTATCATTCGCTGGAGCGGCGATGACGTCACTCCCGCGCATGCGCACGAGATCGACATATTGCCGTGAGATCGGCATCCTCAGTGCGCCCTCAGCGCGCCTGCGCGCCGTTGTCTACGGCGCATGCGCCGTAGACAGCAATGCCTTTTCATCGCTAAATATCTCCTAAACCATGTAGGTTTAGGAGATATTTATTGGACCTACAGGTAAGCCTTAATCTAGGCTTACCTGTAGGCCAAAGTCATGTGGAAGGGTTTACTTCCACTTTAATATGCTGTAGTGAACCTTGTCCAATAGGTGGAGCTCAAGACAAGAATAAAGAACAACAGCAAAACATTATGAAGTCTTATGTTGGAGGCATGACAACTATGGTTGTATCTCGACTCTCAACCATCCCATCCATACTGAAAAGACTGCTCCCATCAAGGAGATGTACCGTAACACTCCTTCGACCTTCTGTCAAGAGTTTAAAAATGTCCTGCTGAAAATGTTGCCGAGAGGATTGATCCACCCAAGCCCATAGTCCTTGTCTGGAAAAAGTATGGTAGATTAAATTCCTGTGTGGAGGTTGAAAGCTTGCACTCATAATGATGCATACCCCCTACCCGGGGTAGAGAAATATTTCATGCCCTTGGGACAGGCTTGTTTTTTCTCTATAAGGGATTAAGCTAACAGATATTGGCAGGTCATCTAATAGTAAAAGCGTGAAAAGACAAATTTTGAGTTTGTATAGGTTTAATAGGATGCCCCCAGCACTTTTCAGAGGCTGATAAAATTGTGTATAGAAGACCTGAACTTTGACTCTGTTCTGATATATTTGGACAATATTGTCATCTTTTCCAAAACCTTTGGAGTGCACCTACATAACTTAAATCAGGTTTTTACCTAACTGACCCAGTTTGGGCTCATGCCTAAAGTAAAACTGTGGGCAAAACTTTTTTTTTTCATTTTGGATAGAGCAAGGGAGGGTTATAACCCCTGTCCGAATTTTTTTTTCCCCATCTCTGTCCCATTGTGGAGATTTCCCTTCACTTCCTGTCCCATAGCCAAACAGGAAGTGAGAGAAAATCTCTGCAAATTAAAGGAATTTCTTGGGGACCCCAAACTCACCAGAACTAGTGTCCCCATTGGTAGATTTCCCATCCATTACTTTTCTGGGAACAATCCAAAATGTTGTTTCCTGGTGCCTCCATGGCAGCATACATGTGATAGAGCTCCGCCTCTACTCCGCCTTCAGGACTAGTGAATAGCATAAATTAAAGGGCATAGCCCCTCCCCCAACATTCTCCTTTTTTTCCTCATTCCTCTTGACTGGTGAAGAGAAGCAGTATGTCCATACCTCTGCAGTCGGCAGCGTCCGCCGGGTTAAGCCTCTCCCGTGCGCAGTCCCTGTTCTTGGGCCGCTATTAGCGCTGATAAGACTGGGAACCCCTTCTGAGGATCTTTTGGGGTCTTGCAGAGTTTCCTCATAGGAACGCAGTCTGCTGAATTTCCAGAAAAAACGAATGCTGGTGATGACGGCGGGAGGATCAGATTCTCTTCCTTCTTGGTCAGGTTAGGGTTTCTTTTTGCTTCCATGTCTGCACTGTTTTTGAGCCCTGGTGGTTAAAATTTATAGGTTTAAAAAAAAAAAAAAAAAAAATGTCCCCTTTAAGACATTTATTGCTGGTCTGCACATGTGCAGGACGGGCGTTTCCTTGCTATTTCTGATGTTTTTTTCTCTAACTTTTTTGTTCTACCCTTCAGGGTTCTCACTCTCTTGCCGTGGCCTTGGTTTTGTTTCTTTTTTTTGTTGTTGTCAGTAATAAGGTAGGTCCTTTTAATTAAGCTGCTCTCCCTTTTTAGCTTTAAAATGTTGGCTCCAAATTGGACTCAGGGCTGCTCTGCATATCAGGTGTATGCCCTGCAGTCCAGATTACTTCAGCATTACAGGTATGTGTGGAGCTGGCCATGCACCATGCAATTTTCTTGTTCAATTTCCTTTAGGTTTGCCTTCAACTGTGTGGTACAGGGGCCTGCCTGATTGCATGCAAATTGGAGGTGATTAGATTTGACTTCATATTGTATGGCTTTGGTAGATCTGAGGGAGATCTATAGACGGGGGTTGGGTAGTGTATGGCCAGCCTTATACTTTTATCTCACTCCTATTGCGGTGACTTCATTTAAAAATTTGGTGTGCAAATAGACTCTATTTCTTTTTGCTTTCTTACTTCGCCTTCCTACAGCTGATCCTCCTGCCCATTATTTACCATGAGCCATTCGTCACAAAGCCAAGATCCTCATATCCAATAGGTATGTGGACCACCTGTACGTGAGTATTTAAAAAAAGAGTGCGCCACTGACAAACAAACTTTGTTTGTTTGTTTCAGCCCTGTTCCTTCAAAGCGGTCCAGAAAGTCCTCAAGGCGCTATGACAATGACGATAGTCCTGAGCGAAGACCGCGCTCTTCTCATCATAAATCTTCCAGAAGATCAGGACCTTATAGACGTCGTCATTCGCCTTCGCCTCCACCGCGGGCGTCAAGGAAAAAATGTTGGGCCTGTGGCGCGGTTCCACTCCCTGATAAGCTCGTCTGCAGAGACTGTCTCAGGGACTACGCAGCTAACCGGGAATTAGAAGGCCAGCAGGTGGTTGACCTGCTTAAGCAAACCATGAGAGACTCTCTTTCTGAACTGACGGCCATGATTCCAGCTCACCCGGTTTCACAAGCTGCCCAGGTGTTGGATTTGGACCCCGACATTTCAGGCCCATCAGCTGTTAGTACTCCTTTGCCTCCATCAGGAAAAACAGCTAAACAAATCCCACCGGTAGATTCATCCGAGGAGTCCTCAGATGATACAGAACCGTCTGGTTTCAATCTCTCCCTGGTTCAACCCCTTGTACAAGCGGTGAGGAGCGACATTGCCTGGGAAGACCCGGAAGGGCCTCCTCAAAAATCAAAAAGCTATTTCTCATTCCTCAAGAGAAACCAAATCTTCTTCCCATTAATGGGGGAGATCATAGAGGATGAGTGGAACAAAACTGATAGAGTTTTCTGTAGCACGTTTATGCAAAATGTATCCACTGGCAGATTTGGATACTCAGTTCAATGACTGTGGTTGATGCGGCTGTAGTGCGTCTGGCAAAAAATGTAACAATGCCAATGGAGGATTCAACGCCTTTCAAGGATCCCCTAGATAGCTCCATTTGAGGTCTAGATCAATACATCTATCTAGAAGCAGGGGTGGCTTGCAGACCAGCCATTGCGCTGACATCTGTTTCCAATGCCATCAGGTCTTGGACGGAAAATATTGAGACATCCCTGCACTAAGACGTGCCCAAAGATGACATAATCAAAGCTCTGGAGGAGCTTAAGTTGGCGGATTTCGTGGGAGAAGCTGCAATTGACACAATCCGGTGTTCAGCCAATTCAATGCTGCAACTCTGTTATGGCAAAGCGGGCCTTATGGCTAAAGCCTTGGACAGCCGATCTAGCATCAAAGCAGAATTGGTGCAAGATTTCCCTTGATGGAAAGTCTCAGTTTGTTGAGAAACTCGACAAAGTAATCTCCAGAGTAACAGGGGGCAAATCTGGCTTACTTCCTCAGGACAGGAAGGTTCGGAGAACAAGGCCTATTTATCACGATTCCGGCAATCAAATTCTAGAGACTTCAGGCAGTCTCGCCCCTTTAGGGACAACAAGAAATCGTGGAGAGGCACCCAGACTTCTTTTCTGGGAGCCAGAAAGTACAAGTCCCTCACTGCTCCCCAGGAGGGGACAAAGTCCTTTTGACGTCAGCGGGGAGGAAACGCCCCCAGTGGGAGCCTGGTTAAAAAAACGTTTTCCCCATCTGTGCCTCCAAATGTCAAGACCCATGGGTCCTAGCAACGATCCGGTACGGTCACTTCTGGACTTTCTCTCAGCAGCCTCCTCACACGTCCTTCAAAGAGACAGTTACCAGCCTCCCCACAGAAGGCACTGGCCTTAAACCAATTTTTTTTGGAGTCCCTGCAGCGTCAAGGGGCAGCAATACCTGTCCCCCCATCAGATCGATTTTACAGGTTTTTCTTCCACCCTTTTCCTGGTGCAGAAAAAAACAGGCGACTGGAGACCTGTAATAGATCTGAAAAAGCTAAATCAATACATCCATCTCGAAAGCTTCAAGATGGAGTCACTCCAAACGATCATACAAACCATACAACCAGGAGATTGATTAATCTCGATAGACCTGCAGGATGCGTACCTCCACATCCCTATTCTACCATCCTTCCAAAAATACTTAAGGTTCGCAGTGGGTCATGTCCACCTGCAATTTCAAGCTCTGGCCTTCGGGCTATGCACCTACCCTCTGGTGTTCACAAAAGTGTTGATATCTGTCTTGGCCCCCATGAGAGAGAGAGGGGGTTAAGAATTTATCACTACCTGGACGATATCCTCTTGCTGTCAAAAAAACCCGAGCCACCTTTTAGTCCACAGGGAGATTCTTCTCCAGTCGTGGTCGGAGTTCGGGTGGCTGGTGAACCATCGGAAGAGCCAATTAGTTTCAACACAGCAGATGGATTACTTAGGAGCAATGTTCGGTACGCTCCTAGGCACAGTCTCTTTACCCCAGATGAAGATGGAGGGCATCATTCAGAAGGTATCCAAGGTCATAGAGATCCCATCTATCAGCCTTGCAGTGTTTGAGCCTTATTGGCACGATGTCCTCGTGCATACCTCTAGTTCCATGGTCTTACTAGCATCTGAGACACTTCCAGACGGGATTCTTAATACAATGGAGACGACAACCTCTGTCTCAGACAATCCGTTTAACAACGCTAATGAGCAGTGGTCATTACACTGGTGGATGAATCCAGAGAATCTCTCCCGGCTCTATCATTTGGGTTCCCACTCATGGTCCACAATTACGTCAGATGCGAGTGGCCAGGGGTGGGGTGCCCATTGCAGAGAATTCAGGGAAGATGGTCCTTTCCCACCAGAGGGACAGTGTCCAACGTCCTAGAAATGAGGGCAGCATTTCTAGCCTTAACCTCTTTTGCATCTCAGGTCAAGGGACAGGGAGTACTTCTATGTTTGGACACCAAGGTGGCGGTCTCGTACCTTCAGAAACAAGGGGGCACCCACAGCAAGACACTTCTGAGGGAAGTGGAACCTGTAATGCTCTGGGCAGAGAGGAACCTGGTAGACCTCAGGGCAATGTATCTCCCAGGCAAGATGAACACAGAGGCAGATGTCTTATCGAGGAGGTTTGGGGACAACGAGTGGTCTCTACATCCCCATATGTTCATCCAAATCTCCAATCTAGGGCAGACCCCACTGGTGGATCTTTTTGCTACGCATGAGAATTGCAAAATCAGGAGATTCTTCTCTCACCTTCCACATCCACAGGCGGAAGGAGTAGATGCGCTATCTTGTCCTTGGACCTTCAAGACAGCTTACACCTCTCCTCCTCGCCCACTCATTTCGAGGTTTCTCCTCAGACTCCTGAACGAACCTGTCAAAGTGCTAGCAGTGCTACCCTATTGGTCGAAGAGACCGTGGTTTCCACTAGCCATGCACCTCAGTGTGGATCATCCGATCAGAATTCCTCCCTTTCTGCAGTTGTTGACCCAGGGCAGGCTGGACCATCCAGACCCACAGAAGCTGGATCTTTGTGTATGGAAGTGGAAAGGAGGAGGTTTGAATCGTTAGGCTGTTCCCAAGAGGTCATATCCACCCTGTTAAAAGCTAGAAAGCCTACAACCAACACAATTTATGCAAGAATTTGGGACAAGTTCTTATCCTATGCCCCAGGAAAAGGATTTGATCCTATCTCTCTCTTTCCACTGCTGATGTTCTGAGTTTTCTGCAAACTGGGCTCGATTTGGGGCTCAGCCAGAGTTCCCTCAAGGTACAAGTTTCCGCAACTTCTGCAGCAACTAACACCAGGGGGGCAGAAGACCCTCTAGTGGTTATGTTCCTCAGGGGAGTATTGAAGATGTGTTCCTTTCCAAAGTGGGATCCTCCTCTAATATTGGAAGTCCTATCCACTCATCCGTTTGTACCGGTTGAAGAGGTCTCAATTTGTAACTTGACTTTAAAAACAACTTTTCTGTTGGCTATTACATCCGACAGGAGGATTTCGGAAATCCACTCCCTGGGCATTGGGGATGATCACATATCCTTTTTTTTCCAGATAGGGTAGAACTTCGCCCTCTCAGAGGTTTCACACCCAAGGTCACCTCAACGGCAATCCTATCAGAACCATGGGCGTTACCAGTTTTCATGGACTCAGAATCAAACTCCTGTTATGAGTTAGACATATCCAAAGTTCTCAGGGCCTACTTGGAAGCCACAGCAAGTTTCGGCTCAGGTGAATGCTCCTTCAACAAGAGCAGTATCGGCATCTTGGGCAGCGAGGGCAAATGTTTCTCTTGAAACATTAGGCTTGGTCTTCCCGACACACGTTCCTCAAACATTATCGTATTGATCCCGGGGCTCTTACAACCGTAGAGTTCGGGAGAAAAGCGCTTCATGCTGCTATGTCTGTGTTTGATTAAAGTTTATTTTTTGTTAAAGCATTAAACCCACCCATGTGAGCTAGTTATTTATCACATGTATGCTGCCATGGAGGCACTAGGAAAACGGAAAATTGTATCATACTTACCGTAATTTTCCTTTCCTGGTGCCAATCCATGGCAGCATAAACTCCCACCCTCGGTATTCTATATTACGAAGAATGTTGGGGGAGGGGCTATGCCCTTTAATTTATGCTATTCACTAGTCCTGAAGGCGGAGTAGAGGCGGAGCTCTATCACATGTATGCTGCCATGGATTGGCACCAGGAAAGGAAAATTACGGTAAGTATGATACAATTTTCCGTTTTTCTGTTTACTTTTGCATTCAATGATAATGGTAAACAGGGCAAATAGAGAGGGTGAATCTTCCTAACGGGACACAGACTGCAATACAAAAATGACAGGGGCTCTAATCCCTCTCCAATCTGTCCAAACCTAAAAAAAAAAAAAGTTTTGCCTTTAGTTATACTTTAAGCCTAATAAATGTAATTTAATGCAAACATGAATCCCCTACCTGGGGCACATAGTTGAAGTTTGGGGGTATCCTCTTGATGCTGCTAAGATTCAGACCGTGCAGGGTTGGCTGACTCCTAAGGCCCGTGCAGACTGGGCTTACAAAATGCTGGTTTACAAGTGTTTGGGGGGGGTGGGTTCAGCCTGTAAAAGGACCTCTATGTTAGCCTTTGTGTCATGCACACATAGGTGCATACAGGTGTATTAGAAGTGGAGTGTTTACAGACTGAAAAAACATCACCAGCACATTCATGAAAGGAGTTGTGTGGCAAATAAAATTGCGTAAACGCATCTAAACGCTAGATTTGTAAAATAAATAAAAAATCTGGCTAATGGAGTACATTAACCGCTTCCCGACCAGGTCTGTGTAAACAAACCTCTCCCTGCGCTTCTTCTCTGCCTGTCATTGATCGGCTGTTCACGGTCATCGGGAAAGCCGATCAATGATGTCAAACGTCAGCCCCACCCCCTAATGTAAAAAAACACACACGTCACAGCCCATAACCCCTCCCCTCCCCTCCCCCTAGTGGTTAACTCTTTCACTACAACTGTCATTTATACAGGAATGCATTTAAATAGCATTGATTGCTGTATAAGTGACAATGGTCCCAAAAATGTGTCAAAAATGTCCGATGTGTCCGCCATAATGTCGCAGTCACAATAAAAATCGATGATCGCCGCCATTACTAGTAAAAAAAAAAAAAAATATTACTAAAAATGCTATAAAACTATCCCCTGTTTTGTAAACGCTATAACTTTTGCGCAAACCAATCAATAATCGCTAATTGCGATTCTTTTTACCAAAAATATGTAGAAGAATACGTATCGGCCTAAACTGAGGAAAAAATAACTTTTTTTATATATTATTTGGGGATATTTATTATAGCAAAGAGCAAAAAATATTGCATTGTTTTCAAAATTGTCGCTCTATTTTTGTTTATAGTGCAAAAAAATAAAAACCACAGAGGCGATCAAATACCACCAAAAGAAAGCTCTATTTGTTGGAAAAAAAGGACGCCGATTTTGTTTGGGAGCCACGTCGCACGACCGCGCAATTGTCAGTTAAAGTGACGCAGTGCCGAATCGCAAAAAGGGGCCTGGTCCTTTGGCTGCCAATTGGTCCGGGGCTGAAGTGGTTAACACTCAAACACTTGACGTGCCTAAGACAACTAAATGTGTGTGCAATTCACAATTATAGACACGTTTTTTTAGAGGTGAAAAGCAAATACCCAGTGTGCA
Source organism: Lithobates sylvaticus (assembly GCA_028564925.1). NCBI lineage: Eukaryota > Metazoa > Chordata > Amphibia > Anura > Ranidae > Lithobates > Lithobates sylvaticus. The sequence continues at coordinate 75,684,966 of CM053035.1, forward strand.
TGAGGCCTAATACTGCAACTGAATTACACTCCTTCTAGCTGTTAATAGGCTATTACTAGGGATTCATTTACAGCATTGCTCAGACTTCCATCTCGCTCTCTTAACTGCTATGTTGCAACCCAACACATTTAAGGAAAAAGACTCATTCTCTATTGCCCTCTAACTGGCAACCAGCCCAAGAGAAAACATTTGTGACTCTCAAGGAAAGGCTAATGTCTTTGGAGTGTAGGAGGAAACCAGAGTACAGAGGATATCCATTTAATGTCCTTACCAGGGTACAAACCCTAGAACTTGAGGGCAGAATTGCTACCTATTTATTTATTACGATTAGGCCTAAAAAATAAAAATGTACTCTTGACTATTTTTCATATTTTCTAGCATATTCTTGACTGCTTTGTTAAAAAACGATGATGAACCACAGCTCAGCCTTGCTTGCCAAGTTGCCATCATTTGACAGAGAAAGTAAACAACTTCTGCTTTATATTATGTTTAGAGAACCCATAATGTTCTCTGAATCAAAAGACATGGGTGGCATTCTACCTTATATGTTTATATGCAAAAACATACGTTTTTGGGAACAGTGTGTAGCACTGACCCCTGAATGAGCTGCTGGTTTAATTTGGGCTTACTGTTACCTTCTTGACCTCGTATGCGTCTAGGGGTTTCCCAAGGTAGATGGCCCAAAGAACTGTAGAAACTGACACTGGATCCACTTTGGGATTTTTATTTGCAAAAAAGGGATAAACAAAACACAGTCTCTACATGGGAATAGAGGGTTTAGGAGGAAAATTCAGGTACTCTTGGAACTGCGTAAAGCTGAAAGTCTCTCAACTTGTAAGTCCAGAGAATAGCCACTCACAACTGTACTCTCACGACTATCGGATAAGCCTCCTCTCACTAGGCCTAGCAGCCGATAGTGTTCTAGGAGAAAAAAGTCTCTGCCACAGACTTGGTTGTAACTGAAGAATAAAGTCTCTGCCACAGACTTGGTTGTAACTGAAGGATAAATGAACTTAGAGAACCCTCATACGGTACCAGTATCTTGCAGCCGGTCCGGCGATACCGTATGAGTGTGGATTCACCTGGTGTCTTTCAACTTGGCTTCCAGGCTCTTGCCGAGGCACCAGCCTTTTGCATGGCACTCTTCTGAAGAGTCCTCCCCTGGTTGCATTCTCAGTTGCTGGGCCTCTCCAAAGACGAAACGGCACCGGAACACCATAGAATCCTCCTTCCAGTTACTGTGCCTTGGGCTAGCCAGCCCCGAGACTCGGAATTGGATGGATCCGCACTCCAGGCCATGAGGGCCCCTGAGGGCTGGTCAGGAGGACCAGGACCAAACAGACATAAAGATCTTTTGGATCAGAACCCCGTAGCACGTGATCTCAGTACCTTAAGTACCCTCCCCCAGAATGCACAGCAAGACGCCACACTCACTGGTTGGTTCCGAGAAAGATTGGCACCCAATGCGTCCAGCCAGACTGCGTTCTCGTACTTGCCAGAGGTGACACCAACACCTATGGCCAAGCAGAACACAGTGCAATCCAGCCAAACTGGTACTGAAACCATGATTTAGCACAATTAACCCCAAAACCCAACTGTGGTTTTGGGAACATAACATTTTCAAAACATATAGCGCGTGCTCGTCAGGAGCCTGGCGCTACAAGTGTAAAAAAATTAAAACTTAGTTTAACAACATAAAAACTTGGGGGGAAAGTAACAAAAACCTCACCCAAAGCTGTTATGTTTTTTTTTTTCCTTCACTCTTTAAATATATATAATATATATGAGGATGTTTTGCCCTCAAAATGAATGATTACATTTTGCAAATTCTTGCACCTTTCTTGTTGGCCTCAGGTTGATAACCAGATAAACATGAAGAGTTGGATTCTTTGTTTTATAGCCCTTGGGCAGAAAACAGGACTGTGTCCCAAGGTCTTCTGCAGCTGTTACAGTCTGCACCTTGCTTTTCTACATGGTGAGTTGAGAACTCTGTCATACTTTGACAGAATATACCGAAAGAATACTAGGTTGTTACCCATTTAACATCTAGTATAGCCTGGCTAACCCAAAGTCGAGATACGGGGCCCCAAAGTCGGTCAACTGAGTCCATCTGCAGCAATGCCATTTCGGGACCCTTTGGGTCCAGAAACCCCAAATTTTGACTGCAGGGGGGCATCTAGGAACCCTTAACTACCAAGTTTGAAGTTCGGGGGACCTATGGCTGCAAATGGGCACAGTGAGGCATGCAAATGGACACAGTGAGGCTGCAAATGGGCATTGTTGACCGTCTTTTCTACTTACAGTAGCTGTGCATTTCTCACCCTAAGCTTATACTCGAGTCAATAAGTTTTCCCAGTTTTTTGTGGTAAAATTAGGTGCCTCGGCTTATATTCGGGTCGGCTTATACTCGAGTATATACGGTATGTAAAAAAAAAAAAAGTAGATAGACACTCAAATGCCCTAATCTGTTATCCCAGCCGACTAGCCACAAAGTTTGCAGATGCTGGTCGGGTCGAACACTGGCTCATCAAACACATCAAGAACTACAATAAAGTGTCACCCATCTGCACACTGCTTCGGCATATAGTAGACTCCTCTTAAAAAAAAAATGTCTTCAGCTTGGTCTTCTACCAATGGCAGAACCCAGGGCTGGATTAAGAACATCATGGACCTGGTTCTTAGGATTATGGTGGGGCTTTTTATAAAAATAAAAATAAATTTTAATTGCAAAATTATGTTATAACAAATTAAATTAAAAAGAGAGAGGAAGGATGAGAGAGAGAGAAAGGGGATGAGAGAGGGGTAAGGGAGGGAGGATGAGAGAGAGAGAGGGGGAATGAGAGAGAGAGCGAGGATGCAAATGAGCATGCGTGGAAGTGACAGCAACACAGCCTGGCCAAGGCAAGTGACCGAAGGCACAGAACCTTGCAAGGAAGACAGGGTGAAGATGGAACAAAAGTGTGCCCATTCTAGAGCTGGTAACATTGAGGATATTCAATATAATTTTAAAGAACTGTTTTTGTGTGTAAGAGGCATAGGGGAGGAGTATGGATGGTATAAAAGTGGGAAGTATGTGCAGGTGAGGGAGAGGAATGTGGAGGGTATAACAGTGGCACTATGTACAGGAGAGGAGTGTGGAGGGTATGCCAGTGGGCAGTATGTAGTATGTACAGGAGAGGAGTGTGGAGTGTATGATAGGGGCAGTATGTACAGGAGAGGAGTGTGGAAGGTATTATGAGGGCGGTATGTACAGGAGAGGAGTATGGAAAAAAAGATAGTTGGCAGTATGTACAAGAGAAGAGTGGGGAGGGTATGACAGTATGTACAGGAGAGGAGTGCGGAGGGTATGACAGTTGGCAGTATGTACAGGAGAGGAGTGTGGAGGGTATCACAGTGGACAGTATGCACAGGAGAGGAGTGTGGAGGGTTTGACAGTGGGCAGTATGTACAGGTGAGGAGGATGAAGGAATTTGGGAAGGAAAAATGTAAAGGTTTGTCGAAGGATGTTTAGGGACTGCGTAGTGGTTAAGCGGGCCATATATGAATTGAAATTAAGCCAATTAAGCAGAGATCAGCCATAGTCGATCTATGTATGGGCTAGCTGGTTGTAAATGAGTCAATCAATTAATCAACTTGAGTACATCCAGCCTGTCAGGTTTTTCCCAAAACAATCAGTGCTGCCATATACAGTTAGCAACACTGATCATTGTATTTTGTGGGTTGGGAGGGGTCCCCACTGGCAGAACACAATGACACTGCGGGAGTGATTCCCCCATCCACAGGTCAACAGGAGAGGGTGTATGGGGACAGGCTGGGGAGAGAGGGCTGTTAGAAGGGGGGTGTGAGGTGGTCATGGTGGGATATCAATCAGCGGGTGGGGGTAATTGGGAGTGATATCATTTGGAGTAGGGTCTGTCATCTGCAGGTTGGGAAATGGTCACCTGTTATATAAGTTGAAGGGAGGTGGCTAACATGGAAAGTGGCTGGGGAGTGACCTAGTTGGTGGTGAGTGTGAAATGGATGATGTATTTCAAGTTTCACATTTGCAGTAATGCTTATTGCCCTCTGAAAAGTGATCTGTGGTGTATTGCTTTTCAACGAGTGGTATAGCAGCAGCTGACAGGCGTTCATGAGGTGCTATTGCCGCCTCTGTTTTTTTTTTTTTACATTGCCTAAATGGCAGTTTTACATTGTTGGACTATGTTGCTACTGCAAGCGAGTTTGACAGGCGGTGCTGCCTGTCAAACTCTGCAGGCTCCAACCTATCCATTGAGCTCAGTGCCTCTAACAAGAAGTGAGGAGAGGCACTGTGAGCTCATCCTTTCAGTCTGGTGCAAACAGAGTGTGCCAGCTTGTATTTAAACTGGCCGCTCTGTATGTAGCTTCTGACAGGCTGCGCAAGAAGCCCCGTATCTCCAGGACCATAGGTGATAGGAGCCACAGATTGTGTTACCAGTAATGGGGTAGATCTTCAGCTACAGACCCCCTAAATTTGGGCTCTATGTAACCACGAACCACGACCCTCAAAGTCAATTGTTTTTTTTGGGGGGGTTGTGATTTATTTATTTTTTTAAATGGGCCTATCTTAAGGTAAGGGGCCTGGAGCTGCAGCTCCAATAGCCCTTATGTTAATCTGGCCCTGGCAAAACCCCTCTAACATGTTTCACCTAGTAGGGGCTTAATTGTAGAAATGTGTGGAAGGGGCGCCATTTTGTTATAGTATCAAATATGGCAAGGCACAAATTGTATGCCCCATAAAAAAACTATGATACTCAAAATTGTCTATAGGTGACACTTTTGCAGCTTTAAATTTAGAAGTGCCATAAATGATGGCTCAAGAATTATTCCTCTTATTCCAGCATGCGTGGTAATACATCATATGTGTTACACAACCACTGTTTACTTAATCACGCATGCCTTTTACATTAGTGGGCTTCTGAAATATTTGGGGGGTTTATTTATTTTATTGAACTTTCATTTATTTACATAGTTACATAGTAGGTGAGGTTGAAAAAAGACACAAGTCCATCAAGTCCAACCTATGTGTGTGATTATACATACTTACCAACTGTCCTGAATTTTTTTTTTCCAGATTTTTAGTGGCTTCCCGCCGCCTCCACTAGAGGTTCTTGGCCGGCGGAGACAATATCTCCGCCGGCCGCCATTTTACCAAAGACCAAGAACAAGAGGCGGAGCCGGCCGCGTTCTAGAAATTGAACTGCGTCACCACCCACCCCCGCCCCGCTGCCGGTCTGTTTGTGACCTGTTGTGGAAAGAGGCTGGGGGTGGGCGGCGCCGCAGCTCAATTTCTCAATTTCTACTGTAGCCACTCGGCTGGCTCCGCCTCTATCTTGATTACTCTGGCCTGTTACTAATAATGTACGGTAATGGCGGCGGAAACTCCGCTGCAGGCACACCAGATGTAAGGAGGGACTTCTCTGGGGACACCAGATGTAAGAAGGGGCTCCGCTTGGGACACCTGATGTAAGGAGGGGCTCCACTGGTGACACCAGATGTAAGAAGGGGCTCCATTGGGGGCACCTGATGTAAGGAAGGGCTCCGCTGGGGACACCTGAGGTAAGGAGGGGGCTCTGCTGGGGACACCAGATGTAAGGAGGGGCTCTGCTGGGGACACCAGATGTAAGGAGGGGCTCTGCTGGGGACACCAGATGTAAGGAGGGGCTCCGCTGGGTACACCAGATGTAAGGAGGGGCTCCGCTGGGGACACCAGATGTAAGGAGGGGCTCCGCTGCCAGGGACACAGATCTGTAAGGAGGGCCTCTGCTTCTGGGGGCACCTGATGTAAGGACGGACACTGCTGGGGGCACCTGATGTAAGGACGGACTCTGCTGGGCGCACCTGATGTAAGGACAGACTCTGCTGGGGGCACCTGATGCAAGGATGGACTCCGCTGGGGGCACCTGATGGAATCTGGTGGCAGGCGACGTGGCAGGTGACACGCTCAGGGCTCCCACTGATTATGGATTATGGTGAGTTGAATGATTTCATTCTATATTACAATGTAATAATAGTAATAATGTGCTTCAATCATCCGGACACCACAACAACCATGGTCCTGGGATGATTGAAGCGCTAACACCAGGTGTTTGGAGTATCTTTATCTGCTGTCCCTCCATCCCTCTTTCCTTCCTTCTTTCTCCTTCCCTCCTTCTTTCCTTCTTTCTCTCTCTCTCCCTCCCTCCCTCCCTCTTTTCCCCTTTCATTCTCCATCTCTCATTCATCTCAGACTCTAACCACACCCCCATTTAACCACGCCCATATAAGCCACGCACACTATTTCACATAAACCGTGTCCATTTTTCTTTTTGCTATGTCACACCTACAAAAAGCATGCCCCGCCCCCTAGTTATAATAAGACTCTGCATACAACCAAAAAAAGTGTCCCTACAATTTTTTTTTACAATGTTGGCAACTATGGATTATATGCCAGTATTAAATGCTTTATACTTAACTTTAGTGCAGGTGAAAGGTTTTCTTTAAGGTGACAGCATAGGTTTATTAGACCCATTTCCCATGCTTCCTGCCAGAGGGCAAACAGTCCCCAATCTGCCCTCCTGTGCAAAAATGAAGTGTCCCAGTAAGGGGATTGAGAATAGCTCCACATCATGGGGATATTCTGGTGACCGGAATGTCCAGGGCATGATGCAAATAGCATCTGCTGCTCAGCCTATTTAAACTAATGACAGTCTAAAAGTGGCCACCGCCAGTCCCGGACTGGCCATAGGGCATGCCAGGCATTTGAATACCGGGGGAAAAAACTGCGCTAAACCTCAAATAGTGAAAAGCTGCTAACTCTCAAACAAACAAAGTCCAAAAAGTATACAAATAATTAGTGTAGCGCTAAAGTAAATCTGTGCACAATAAAGTGAAAAGTGTAAACCTTAAAGGTAAATACCATAGCAATGATATAAAGGGCAATTGCTTATGGCATGCAACTACCCCTATAAATGAACACCCACAAACCTAGGTGTGCACACATAAACCAATAAAGTGTCCAATAAATGAACCAAAATGTCCAATAAATAGCAAATATCTGGAGGTGTCTGTAAAACAATCCAAAAAGGGTCTTGATGGATCTAAAAAGCTTCACAGATGATATTCAAATGGAGAGATAAAACACTCTTACCAGATGTGTTGGACACATCTACCATACGGCAGTGAGTCGAAACACGTCGGGCTTTGCTTATCCTATGCTTCCCACATTGCTGTTTTATCAATTCTTCTGATCACGTTTTATTGTCGCATCTGTTTCCATACAAGATGTGAATACATTTTATGAATTTTTGACCTGCACCATCGGAGTTTCTTCCGTTTTTTACATTCTTTTCCTCATCATATTGGATTGCTGTTGAGCCATTCCATTGCGAGATACCAGCTTGGATAGACGCTGTTCTATCATAAGGTCGTTTTCCAGCTTCATCACTAGGATCTGGTCTAGTTCGGTACCCCTTAGCGCAAGAGGTTTAGCGCTTCAAGTTCGTATGATACACTGCCGTATGGTAGATGTGTCCAACACATCTGGTAAGAGTGTTTTATCTCTCCACTTGAATATCATCTGTGAAGCTTTTTAGATCCATCAAGACCCTTTTTAGATTGTTATAAAACACTCTTACCAGATACTCCGGTACACACTGTGAAAGTTAAGCGGCGACCGTTACAGGGCTAACACAGACCGCGGTCGCTGCTTACCTCCAGCTCTACTGATCCAGCCCCGATCCCCCCAGAGTGGCGCACAGATGATCGCACACAGACTTACACTAGGTAAGGAGCGTTCAGGGGACACACCACTCTTGACCATTGGCTGCAGAGCGACTACACATGCCCAGTGGGGGGGCCAGAACCGCTTTGAGGTACAGAGAGAGCCCAAGGGGGCCTAAAGAGAGATGGAGATATTGTATATAGAGAGAAAAGGGGATATACCATAAGAGCGAGAGAGCAGGGAAAGTGATGAGAGCTACTGGGGGAATAGAAAGAGAGATCTACTGCACAGAGATATCCCATATACTGAGAGATCTGCTATACAGAGAGAGATCTACTGTACAGAAAGATATTCCATGTTCAGAAAAAGAGTGATTTACTATACACAGAGATCCCATATACAGAGATATATTTAGTAAACAGGGAGATCTACTACAGAGAGAAAGAGAGATCTACTATAGAGAGAGGGATAGGTCTACTGTTCAGAGAGAAATTGAGATCAGAGAGAGCTAGAAGGAGATAGATAGATAGATAGATAGATAGATAGATAGATAGATAGATAGATAGATAGATAGATAGATAGATAGATAGATAGATACATACATACATACATACATACATACATACATACATACATACATACATACATACATACATACATGCCTAGATACATAGATAGATCTACTATAGTGAGAAACAGAGATCCCAGACAGAGGGAGAGATAGAACAAGAGAGCTAGGGGGAAGGAGAGAGGGGAATAGATAGAAGTAGAGAGAGAAATATAAGGAGAGGAAGAGAGATAGAAGGAGAGAGAGGGAAGGAAAGAGAGAGAGAAGGAGAGAAATAGAAGGAGAGAGAGAGAGAGGAATAGAAGGCGAGAGAGAGAGAAGGAGAGAAGTAGAAGCAGAGAAAGAGAAGGAGAGAGAGAAATAGAAGAAGAGAGAGAGGGAAGGGAAGTGAAAGAATAAGAGCGAGAAAAACAGAAGAAGAGAGAGAGAAGGAGAGAGAGGAATAGAAGGAAAGAAAGAGAAGGACAGAGAGAGAGAATGAGTGAGAGAGAAACAGAAGGAGAGAAATAGAAGTGGAGAGAGAGAAGAGGAGAGTGGGAAGGGAAGAGAGAGAGAAGGAAAGAGATATAGGGATAGAAGGAGAGAGAAAGGTAGATCTTGTATCTTGGCCTAGGCTGACAAGGCCCAAGCCTAGGGCGGCACTTTGCGGTGGGGTGGCAAAAAAGTTCCCACCGGTTTTTGCTACACTTTTAGTGTAGTGCCAGTCTTATAGGGCGGGCTAGGTCGAGGAGGCAAATCGTTCTGGTGCCCCCATAAAGCGGCCGCACTGTTGCCTGCCGGTATGATAATACCACCTGGCGAGGATGCTTGCACAACCTGGCAGCTGAACATAATACAACTGGAGGCCGCAAATACAGGAAGTGTGGCCCTGCAGATCTTAGCAGCTTAATGCTCCACCTACCCTCCTCCACGCGGAGGGAGGAAGTTAAGAATATGTAACTTCCTCCTGGGCTCTGTGTCAATAGCGCGGAGAGGAGGGAAGCCCCCAGGTATGGTGATGGCAGGCATGCATCATTTTAATATATATTATTAATTACATTTCTTTAAACATCCTTAAAGTGGTGTTTCCCCCTAAAAAAAACAAAAATGCTTAAAATTCCTAAAAAAAAAAAAAAAAAATTGAAAATAAAATGTTTTTTACTCACCTCTAAATGCCTGTTGTTAGGGGGTCCCTCGTAGTCTGCCTCCTTCGGTGCCTGGGCTGGTGACATCACTTCCCCTCAGCGCAGGAAGGGCTCCCTGATCTGAACAGAGAGCAGGAGTCTTTTCATATTAGCAAGCGGGTATTCACCTTTATATCACATTGCCCATTTACATTACAGTGCGGAAGAAACAACTCTGAATATCTTGTCACCAACCGTTCCCACATATGCCCGTCATACAAACCACCCCCCCCCCCCCCCCCCTGGTTCCTGGAAAAAAGGGCTGCTCATTCTATTCTGCCTGGCCACCGCTGTTTGCGTGTAACTGCAAACAGATCGACTAGCTGCGGTTAGGGACAGATATTTCAGCTTGGATGCAGCTAACTGCCTCCAGGCTTGGATATCAATGCATAACCACATGTAACTGCTCTGTTTGTGGTGGTTACATGAGAACAGCAGCGGCCACTTTAAGCCTGTTAGTTTAAGCCTGATTCTTTCTGCTGGAATCTGGTGGCTGCACGTAACAGCCATGTGAAGGAGGCCCAAAACTCTCAGTTGTGGCACAGTAATTAAAGAGGAACTGTAGTCTACTTACATACTTTGTAATAAAAACATCTTTGCCATTCTGAAGCTTCCCTCCAACCCCTTTGCATATTATGTAGCGGTACTCCCGTGAGGGCTGCTGATTGACTCTATACCCCACTGGCTACCCCGACTCTGCAGATCCTCTCTTACCTCTGACACCTTGGGTTCCATTCTGTAATGGGATGTTATCAATGAAAAACTCACACAATGTCACTGAACCACTCAGAAAGTTTACTAGAGTGAATATTAAACACAATGAACAATGTGATTAAACACAAACAATAAATCACAGTTGATAACAATCAGTGTAGATATGAAAACTGTGGATTCAATAATCACCGTAGAGAGTATATGTAGACAGGTGTGCAATGGGACAAGTGTTCAATATTCTCCAAAACCTATATTAAACACCTTCCCACTGAGGCCTCAATACACACACCTAATTGCAATTTAATGTTCAAACTACAAAATAGAAACTGTGATGCTTTGCAAAAGATGATGAAAGTTTCTTGACTCCAGATATCTTCAGCTAGCCTGTATTTTAAACTGCAGTATTTGTAATCCAACAGGGATACAGAGAAATCAAACCGTAGAATAAATGGTACGTTGATAACTGTATAACTGAAGAAATATGGCACTTGTAACTTCCTCCTTATGTGTGAATGTAATACAATACTGACTTTACAGCACAGGGAATAACAAACCCCAGAGTTCAGCTGTATGTGGCCTGTGAATAAGTAGAATCACTTCTGTGGAACTACAAGTCTCACCAGCAGTCTGTAAATAACTCACTCAGCAAACAGTGCACTTTATTGAGATTGGCAGGTGCCCTCTCACCACAATAGACTCAGAGGCTGTGAGGCTCCATCTGGACTCCCCTCCTGATGTCTTAGTCTGATGAAAAGATAGCGCCGTCGCGCTGTACCACTCCTCCAGATGGCTGAGATTCAGGAAACTTCCAAATGTCCTGGAACTGCACACCGATCCGCTTGCTAAGCTGGCAGGGCTGTACTCTGAAGTCCCTCAGAGGCTGGCGATCCTGCCCTGCACTGTATAGGCCGCAGTCTCCTGGTCACACACACAGACCTCCTGCTGGCAGGTATTGAATGGCGTCCAGAGAGAGACCAAAATATGGCCGCGCTCATCCTTTTATTACTGCTCCCAGCAGTGCTGCGCACTTTGCATTGTCTGTATTGTAGTTCAGGGCTGATCCAGCTAAAAGAGTCACTTCCTCCTCCAAACTATATCTCCCACAATGCTTTGCAGTGCTGCTTCTCAGGAATTAAAAGAAAGTCCTAAGAGCATTTAAAGGACACTAGAGGGAGCCAAACTCATGTGCAACCATAACTACTGTAATGCCTTATAGTAGCAAATCCTTGGCTACATTATTTTATATATACTATGATTCTGTACTTGCCAAATATGCTGCAGAAATCTCCCTCCACTAAGTCTGGCTCCATCCCTTTTAACTGTGGGCAGCTGAAGCTGCTGCCTGTTCACTTCCTGGATTTACACAGACATACAGAGGCATACCTCCAGCTCTGCAGCCCTGCAGCTCTGATTAGCCCTCTTATGACTCATCCCCCCTCCCTTCCTGGCAAACTCTCACGAGAGGGAGAGAGAGAGCTGTGCATGATGTCATAAGCCTGGGCTTTTTACCAGACAAGAAACAGGTAGTGGGCTGTATAAGGTATTTACTGGCAGAAACAAATGTTTTACTATCGAAAGTTAAAACAAGAAGATTTAATAGATGGAAAGATGAAAAGAATTACTGAAGGTCCGCTTTAAAGCAATAATAACTAACGCAATTTAAGTGTGGGTACAAGGACTGTGTAATATGTGTGCTGTGTAAATCAAGTAGATGTTATTTATTCAATGCCCTTTAGGACCTGCCCACCATTAGCGCAATTTGGTCACACCCATCATGTGACACACTGGGGGTTATTTATGAAAGGCAAATCCACTTTGCACTGAAAGTGCACTTGGAAGTGCAGTCACTCTAAATCTAAGGGGTAGATCTGAAATGAGTGGAAGCTCTGCTGATTATATCATCCAATCATGTGCAAGCTAAAATGCTGTTTTTTATTTTCCTTGCATGTCTCCCTCAGATCTACAGCAACTTTACTTCCACGTGCACTTTCAAGTGCACTTGTAGTGCAAAGTGTATTTGCCTTTCGTAAACACCTCCCTGTGTGCTGTTTTAATACTCCTCTCCATGGCCCAGGGAAAAGAGTGGGAGCATTTGCACCTATTCTCTGACAAAAAGCCTTGTATTTACCTGTGGGATAGATGGTTATTAAAATGTTGCTCTCTTGAAGAACTACAGGCACAGCTGCTATCTGACACTTCAAAGTGTGTTACATAGCATGTCCTCCTTTGGGTGCTTTGTTTCCTTTAATTGATTCCTACATCACTGTAAGTAAGTATAAAGCTTCTTTGTCCATAGGGTGCTTTTACTTTCATTATTTTTCAGAGGTGACAGTGTCATTTTAACCACTTCAATACCAGGCACTTTTGCCCCTTCCTGCCCAGGACAATTTTGAGCTTTCAGTGCTGTCGCAATTTGAATGACAATTGCGCTGTCATACAACACTGTATCCAAATTAAATTTGTATCATTTTCATCCCACAAATAGAGCTTTCTTTTGGTGGTATTTGATCACCTCTGCTTTTTTTATTTTTTGCTAAACAAACTAAAACATACTGACATTTTTGAAAAAAATATGTTTTTCTTTGTTTCTGTTATAAAATCTTGTTTTCGCCTTCACTGACGGGCGCTGTTGAGTCGGTACTGATGGGCACTGATGAGGCGGCACCGATGGGCACTGATGAGTTAGCACTGATAAGGTGGCATTAATGGGCACTGATGAGGAGGCACTGATATGTAGAATTGATGGGCACTGATAGGCAGCACTGATGGGTACCGATAGGTGGCACTGATATGCAGCACTGATGGGTACTGACAGGTGGCACTGATGGGCACTGACAGGTGGCACTGATGGGCACTGGCAGGTGGTACTGATGGGCACTGATAGGGCGGCACTGATTGGCACTGACAGGTGGCATTGATGGACACTAATAGATGGCACTGATGGGCAGCACTGAAGGTACTGACCGGTGTTAATGCTGGGCACTTATTGGCACTGTGATGGATACTGATTGGCACTGCGATGGGCACTGATTAGCACTATGGTGGGCACTGATTTGCACTGCTGTGAGCACTGTCTTCCTGCATGTTATACCCCTGGTCCCATAGAGGTTGCACATTTTGCTGCATGTTCTGAAAGTGCACAAAACGTCCTGCATGCTGCGTCTTTGGTGCACTTCCAGAAAATGCAGCAAAAATGTGCAACCTAAAAGAAGACTGAGGGACTATGGCTATGGAAGGCTTGTATTCACTTACAGCAGGCACTGCCACTCCACTGAAAAGTGACAGAGAAGGTGATATTACATTTCCTCCCTGCCTCTTTTAACCCCCTAAATGCCAGTGTCCAGCGGTCTCTCTCTCTGTGCAGGCAGTGTTAAGCAGTCTCTCTCTCTGTGCAGGCAGTGCGAAGTGGCCCCTCTCTCTGTGCAGGCAGTGCCAAGTGGCCTCTCTCTCTCTGCAGGCTGTGCCAAGTGGCCTTTCTCTCTGTGCAGGCAGTGCCAAGTGGCCTCTCTCTCTCTCTCTCTCTGCAGGCAGTGCCAAGTGGCATCTCTCTCTCTCTGCAGGCAGTGCCAAGTGGCATCTCTCTCTCTCTGCAGGCAGTGCCAAGTGGCATCTCTCTCTCTGTGCAGGCAGTGCCAAGTGGCCTCTCTCTCTCTGTGCAGGCAGTGCCAAGTGGCCTCTCTCTCTCTGTGAGTGGCCTTTCTCTCTGTGCAGGCTGTGCCAAGTGGCCTATCTCTTTCTCTGCAGGCAGGACCAAGTGGCCTCTCTCTCTCTCTCTGCAGGCAGTGCCAAGTGGCCTCTCTCTCTGTGCAGGCAGTGCCAAGTGGCCTCTCTCTCTGTGCAGGCAGTGCCAAGTTGCCTCTCTCTCTCTCTCTGTGCAGGCAGTGCCAAGTGGCCCCTCTCTCTGTGCAGACAGTGCCAAGTGGCCTCTCTCTCTCTGTGCAGGCTGTGCCAAGTGGCCTTTCTCTCTGTGCAGGCTGTGCCAAGTGGACTATCTCTTTCTCTGCAGGCAGGACCAAGTGGCCTCTCTTTCTCTCTGCAGGTAGTGCCAAGTGGCCTCTCTCTGTGCAGGCATTGCCAAGTGGCCTCTCTCTCTGTGCAGGCAGTGCCAAGTTTCCTCTCTCTCTCTGTGCAGGCAGTGCCAAGTGGCCCCTCTCTCTGTGCAGGCTGTGCCAAGTGGCCTTTCTCTCTGTGCAGGCTGTGCCAATTGGCCTCTCTCTTTCTCTGCAGGCAATGCCAAGTGGCCTCTCTCTCTTTCTCTCTGCAGGCAGTGCCAAGTGGCATCTCTCTCTGTGCAGGCAGTGCCATGTGGCATCTCTCTCTGTGCAGGCAGTGCCATGTGGCATCTCTCTCTGTGCAGGCAGTGCCAAGTGGCATCTCTCTCTGTGCAGGTAGTGACAAGTGGCCTCTCTCTCTCTGTGCAGGCTGTGCCAAGTGGCCTCTCTCTCTCTGTGCAGGCTGTGCCAAGTGGCCTCTCTCTTTCTCTGCAGGCAGTCCAAGTGGCCTCTCTCTCTCTCTGCAGGCAGTGCCAAGTGGCCTCTCTCTCTCTGAGCAGGCAGTGCCAAGTGGCATCTCTCTCTGTGCAGTCAGTGCCAAGTGGCATCTCTTTCTGTGCAAGCAGTGCCAAGTGGAATCTCTCTGTGTGCAGGCAGTGACAAGTGGCCTCTCTCTCTCTTTGTGCAGGCAGTGCCAAGAGCCTCTCTCTCTCTGTGCAGGCAGTGACAAGTGGCCTCTCTCTCTCTCTTTGTGCAGGCAGTGCCAAGAGCCTCTCTCTCTCTGTGCAGGCAGTGTCAAGCGTTCTCTCTCTGTGTGCAGGCAGTGTTAAATGGTCTCTCGCGCTCTCTGTGCAGGCAGTGCCAAGTGGCCTCTCTCTCTCTGGGGCAATATGGAGCAGTCTCCTCTCTCTCTCTCTCTCTCTCTCTCTCTCTCTGCAGGGAATGTGGTGTAGATGGATGGTGAGCTGATTCAGCGGTTCAATGGGCCACTTGACTGGACTTGCCCCCCAGGCCTAAGGCTGCCAGCCCTCCCCTGGCTGACAACCATTCAAGGGTATTCCCTATATCTCAGAGATAGGGAGGGTAAAAAAGCGGAGGGGTATGCCTGTATATCAAGAATGATGTGCAAGTGAATGTGAGGGATGACATCACTAATGGAGCAAGGGAGGATGTGGAATCTTTTTGGATAGAACTACCAGGGGAGGAGACCAAGGAGACAGTAATACTGTGAGTATGCTATAGGCCCCCTAACCAGAAGGGTCTCCTATCACAGTTTGGAATGGCTGCAAGCATGGGAAGTGTCATTATAATGGGGGATTTAATTGTCCAGACATAGACTGGGCCGAAGGAACAGCGCATTTGTCTATTGAAAACAAGGGAAGTGACCTTCGCGCTAAATGGAACTAGTAAACACAGGTGACACAGATGTTTTAAAAGTACCACAAAAGGGTGTAATAAAGTGCCTATAAATTAGAATAAAATTCTTAGGGAAGCTGCAAAACCTAATGGTAAACACTAAACCACAAGTGAAATATAAAAATGAATGATTTTGCGCTAAGACCGTGGCAATGCAAAAAATAAATAAAGCATAATTTAAATAAAAACATTCACATAAATAAAGATGAGCAGTAACGTGCGCAATGCGCTAAAGTGCATATAACAGTGAATATTGATATAAAGTTCAGTGCATAATGTAAAGTGCAAAACTTACATAAAGTGCATATAATAAATGTCAAGTACAGAATACGTGTAAGTGACTATTATTCCATAAAAAGTTCTATGGACAAATAAATGTTCAAGGTGATGATAATAATGATGGTGTTATTTCATAATGTCCATACACATGATAAGTTAGTAATAGATAAGTGTCCATCAATCCCACCGACGTCCCATATATCCCGTCTGTGTCCAAGTATGTGGGTGTGGAGACTTGAAGTTAATGTTAAAGAAAAACCAGCAGGTGGGTGCAACCACAAAGAATCCCCAACTAGTACTCCCTAGCCTCTCACCTTAGGGCCAGTGTTTCAGGGCACTGAGTATGTTAATGGCTTGATCCCGACTCCTCTCCTCCACTTGGTCCCGAGAATAAGGTGAATTCGATCAGTGCTACGATCCTCTCATAGAATATAGTTGAAGGGTAAGAGAGGAAGGGTGGGGGGGGAGTCCAATAGTGAAGTATGTTTGGGTAAAAATGGGTTTATTGAAAAGCAAATAGCATCCTTACATCAATAACGAAAAAAAGCCAGCAAATACAGGCGAGCAGTGCCAGTTGCACATCACTTCCGGTATCCTCCGGTATCCTCCAATCAGATCAATCCCTACCGTTTACGTCACTGTCTCGTGACTTCATCAGGGGAACCTGATTGGTTGTGGAAGACTGTTATTTATATTGTAAAAACCGGATATAGAGCGGTGGCCATTTTGCCGAGGAGCGCAGATGTAAACAAACCGCGGCCATATTCTTGTGGGCCTATAGTGGTAGTAACTAACTATGGGTGCTAGAGGTCGGATGAAACCGATTCTAGTCCTAATGTCATTTATACTCGTGTCAGCAACAGCAGTAAACAGTGGGCTTAAATCTTCCTGAATGTTAATCAACATAGAGGGGATTTCAAATATCCGGGATATGACATACAACATTAGTGATTACATGGGAAACCAAACAAAAGGAGAAAAGATAAACAAACAGCAACCCCCGCAGCCATTTTTTGGTGGCCCGTTGTAGTGTTGTATGTTCTTCATGACTTCAATGGAGTAGCTGCACTAAAGCCGTCATTAACTAATATAAGACCACCTAATAGTGTGCTTGTAGTTACAGGGTGATAAACCTGAACATCAAATGCACTAATTAATAGGGGATTGCATAAATATAGTCATAATGACTACACATGGATAAAGAAAGATATACATAATGTTAAAATAAAATAAAAATAAAAATAAAAATAAAATTAAAATAAAAATTTTAATTAAAAAAGGGGATGATATCTGGGTTGTACGGCTGCAGGCCCATCATATTATGCAACCACAACTCGATAGTGTATCAATATGGACAAATAAAAGGGTTGTGTTAAAGGCTCTGAAAGATCTCACAACCAATCAATGGCAATTCAATATAAGTGACCCAATATCCTAAAACTAAAGTAGATAAAAAACAGTGCTTTTGTAATAAAAAAGAGAAAAAAGAAGAACCACCAAATGGCTATTACGAGCACACAGCACTTGAGTGTGCAAACAGAGGAAATTTTTAATCAAGTGTCTTGATTTCTGTTTGAAGTGTAGCTACTTCTGGCACAACCAGTCCTATTTTAAACAAGCCATAGGCATCGCCATGGGGGCGAAGTTTGCTCCCAGTGTAGCCAATGCTTTCATGGCACACTGGGAGGAGGACTCGGTTTACGATAATATGCCAGCAGAGCTTACAATGTATAAGAGGTATATTGATGACCTTATTATAGTGTGAAATGGCACCAAAGACACTTTAGAGGGATTCCTCAACCGTCTCAATACTAATGATAAAAATATAAAATTGGTGTGGAATATTAGTGCCAGGTCAGTAGACTTTTTAGACCTTAACATTTTAATTGATGCGGATAAGATTATAACCAAGACACATTTTAAAAATGTTGATACCAACAGCTACCTTTCTATGCACAGTTGTCACTTTAAACCTTGGTTGTACAACATTCCTAAAGGGCAATTAGTGAGAATCAGACGGAACTGCACTAGAGAAGAGGATTTTAACACCCAAGCCCAACTGATTGGAACCAGATTTAAGGAGAGGGGTTATAAAGAATCCTGGATCAATAAACAAATAGCACAAGTACAGGAAATGGATAGATCTACAATGTTGGTTGACAAATCTAAACCCTGCATACAATCCCGTACTGAGGCTCCATGCATCATTATGGACTACAGTATGCAATACAAGGAGGTTGCCAAATTAATCCAAAAACACTGGCATGTTCTGACTAGTGACAGAGATCTGAGGACGATTTTACCTGTAAAGCCTAATATTGTTTACAAAAGAGCTCCGACAGTCCGAGACTTAGTGGTGAAATCAGTAGTTGAACCACCCCCCAAGAGAGGTTTTACATTTTTTACGGGAAAGGGTTTTTACCCTTGCAGAAACTGCTATGCGTGCAGAAAGGCACGCAAGTTTCAGGGTAAGCGCTTTGAGTTCAAATCTACCACCACAGGACAGGTTTACCCTATTAAGGATTTCATTAGTTGTCGTACTGAGGGTGCAGTCTATTGCTTACAATGTAGTTGTAATTTGCAATATATAGGTAGAACCAAGAGAGAGCTTAGAGTACGTATAGAAGAACATATCCGAAATATTACTAAGGGGTTCCCTCGAGACACTTTGCTGCAGTACACAATAAGGACCCTAATCAGCTACAGTTCTGGGGTATAGAACGCTATAACCCATCGTGGAGAGGGAGCCATAGAGTTAGAGTTATAAGCCAAAAGGAATCCATGTGGATTCACACTATGAGGACCCTCACACCAGAAGGACTGAATGTTGAGTTTGATTTGAACAGTTTTTTGAGTAATTTTTAATTATATTGATTGTGTCTGCAGCTTGTATACTGTGCTATTTTTAAATTGTATTGAATTCATGTAAAGGGCCAGACGCATCTCTTCCGGTATGTAGGTATTTGCAGTGACCATCGTCACGCACAGGGTGACAGAATTTGATCATAGACCTCATTACATCACCTCTGCCAATCTATAGGCGTCGAGAAATATATATATATATATACAAATTATTTATCTGGCACCCATATAACTAGTGCGTCAAATACTTATGAAACCAAGAGGTCCCTGTTTTTATCTTTTTATCTTTGGTATTTTAGAACTATTCTAAACGCATGTCATTTATTGTGGGATATTATAACCCTACTGACTGTATGAAGTTTATTTGTTGTTGTTGGAGGTTTGACACCTACTGCATCATTAGCATATATTTTAATCGACATTTTATTTTATACTATTTGCCAGTTAGTTATCTATTTGGCAATACGTTTTTATATATACGGTTTGTATATATATGTATCCTTTATATTTGATACATGGGTAACATTGTAATTTTAATGTTTTTTAATAATTTTAACCTTGCCCTAGTTGTTTAACTATATGTAGATATAAGTCCATATTATAGATGTTATAACTATTTATAGCATGGGATCTATATCTCAATATCCCTTAATATTCAAATATAGGACAGATATGCGTTATTCTTTTTTATTACAAAAGTACTGTTTTTTATCTACTTTAGTTTCAGGATATTGGGTCACTTATATTGAATTGCCATTGATTGGTTGTGAGATCTTTCAGAGCCTTTAACACAACCCTTTTATTTGTCCATATCGATACACTATCGAGTTGTGGTTGCATAATATGATGGGCCTGCAGCCGTACAACCCAGATATCATCCCCTTTTTTAATTTTAATTTTAATTTTATTTTTATTTTTATTTTTATTTTATTTTAACATTATGTATATCTTTCTTTATCCATGTGTAGTCATCATGACTATATTTATGCAATCCCCTATTTATTAGTGCATTTGATGTTCAGGTTTATCACCCTGTAACTACAAGCACACTATTAGGTGGTCTTATATTAGTTAATGACGGCTTTAGTGCAGCTACTCCATTGAAGTCATGAAGAATATACAACACTACAACGGGCCACCAAAAAATGGCTGCGGGGGTTGCTGTTTGTTTATCTTTTCTCCTTTTGTTCGGTTTCCCATGTAATCACTAATGTTGTATGTCATATCCCGGATATTTGAAATCCCCTCTATGTTGATTAACATTCAGGAAGATTTAAGCCCACTGTTTACTGCCTTTGCTGACACGAGTATAAATGACATTAGGACTAGAATCGGTTTCATCTGACCTCTAGCACCCACAGTTAGTTACTACCGCTATAGGCCCACAAGAATATGGCCGCGGTTTGTTTACATCTGCGCTCCTCGGCAAAATGGCCGCCGCTCTATATCCGGTTTTTACAATATAAATAACAGTCTTCCACAACCAATCAGGTTCCCCTGATGAAGTCACGAGACAGTGACGTAACCGGTAGGGATTGATCTGATTGGAGGATACCGGAGGATACCGGAAGTGATGTGCAACTGGCGCTGCTCGCCTGTATTTGCTGGATTTTTTTCGTTATTGATGTAAGGATGCTATTTGCTTTTCAATAAACCCATTTTTACCCAAACATACTTCACTATTGGACTCCCCCCCCCCCCACCCTTCTTCTCTTACCCTTCAACTATATTCTATGAGAGGATCGTAGCACTGATCGAATTCACCTTATTCTCGGGACCGAGTGGAGGAGAGGAGTCGGGATCAAGCCATTAACATACTCAGTGCCCTGAAACACTGGCCCTAAGGTGAGAGGCTAGGGAGTACTATTTGGGGATTCTTTGTGGTCGCACCCACCTGCTGGTTTTTCTTTAACATTAACTTCAAGTCTCCACACCCACATACTTGGACACAGACGGGATATATGGGACGTCGGTGGGATTGATGGACACTTATCTATTACTAACTTATCTACCTCATGTGTATGGACATTATGAAATAACACCATCATTTTTATCATCACCTTGAACATTTATTTGTCCATAGAACTTTTTATGGAATAATAGTCACTTACACGTATTCTGTACTTGACATTTATTATATGCACTTTATGTAAGTTTTGCACTTTACATTATGCACTAAACTTTGTATCAATATTCACTGTTATATGCACTTTAGCGCATTGCGCATGTTACTGCTCATCTTTATTTATGTGAATGTTTTTATTTAAATTATGCTTTATTTATTTTTTGCATTGCCACGGTCTTAGCGCAAAATCATTCATTTTTATATTTTTATATTGCATTTGTCTATTGCTCGCCATTTCCCAAATGCCATACAGGACAATTTCATGGGTCAGATGGTAGATGCACCAATAAGAAACAATGCGTTACTAAACCCAGCACTTTTTTTTTTAAGCTGAAACTAGGTGGAACTCAGTTCCACCACCTCTGGCTCAAACCCTCTACTCCCTGCTCACCACTATCACTTGTAAACACAGAAGTCTAGCTTCTGTCTTTACAAGTGACAGCTTGTCTCCCAACGACTCCCACAGATCTGATCTCCTGAACAGCTCCCACTGAGTGCAAGATGGGGACAAGGGAGATACAGTTGCCTGTGGTGCAGTGTGGATGCTGACACCCTCACTGGATGATCTCCCTGCAAGTTAGAGAGCTGGAGCCACCTACAGTGTGTAAGGGGGTACTAGAGAAGAATAGGGGTGAAAGTGAGATGTGAATGGGGGATGTAGAGGTAGGCAGTCATGGAAGAAGGCAGAACTCTGTACTCTGTGTGTAGCGCACCCCTGAATTCTGCATTCTGTATGCAGTGGCCCCCTGAACTTTGCACTAGGTACGTAGCACACCCCTGAACTCTGCACTCTGTACTTACTATGTACTGTACTATGCACTCCTGGTATTTAATGCTGCTTTAAGACCCTCCCACTGTTGATTAAATTTGACCACACCCAATATTTGATGTGGTTTGGAGGGTGTGTGTGTAGGTGGGCTGAGTTCCTGCACCTTTTTTATGGAAATAAAAAGCCCTGACTAGACCTACTGATCACCAACAATACAGATCTGATACGGGGAAACCTAGGAAACAGTGACCACAGGTCATTTAGTTTCAGTTTAAATCACACAAATAGGAAACATAATGGGAATGCAAAGATACTGAATTTCAAAAGAGCCAACTTTCATAAACTATGCTCCTTGTTAGAAGATATTAAATGGGATGAAATCCTAGAAACAAAGAACACGGAGGAAAAATGGGTGTGCTTTAAGAGCATATTAAATAAGAGACGTGGATCCTGGAGATTCTGCTATCCTGAGACAGGAGCTTAGGGATTTTCTCCTCCGTAACAATACCCCTGATGTCTCCCCCATGACACAATGGGCGGCCCACAAGTGTGTCATCAGAGGCCAGTTACTATCTATCTCGGTACGGAGGAAAAAGGAACATCAAGCATTGCTCCTTGCACTCTCCACCAAGATACACTCCTTGGAAGTGCAACATAAACATTCGTTATCAATCAAGACATTGCAGGAATTGCAGGAACTGCGCTCACAGTTAACAGAAGAACTATCATAATGTCTTATCCCAAAGGCTGTCCTATGGACAGGGGAACAAATGAGGCAGACTACTTGCTAGGGCTTCTCAGCAACGTAAACATAAAGTGGAGTTGCATTACAAAAAAAAAAAAAATGTCATGAATGTTCCTAAAAAAAAAAAAAAACATTTGGAAAAAAATGTTTACTCACCTCTAAATGGCTATTGCGAGGGGGTCCCTCGTAGTCTGCCTCCTTCAGTGCCTGGCGCAGGAAGGGCTCAAATGACTGCGCGGCCAATTACGGCACGCAGCGCCGCTCGTGCATGCGCAGTGGGTGCCCGGCTGTGAAGTCACAGCCGAGTGCCCACAGTTACAATGTCGGTGCCGCCGAACGGGGGGGGGAAGATGAGCGAAGCTTCGATCCCCCGCATCGCTGGACCCTGGAACAGGTAAGTGTCCGATTATTAAAAGTCAGCAGCCGCAGTATTTGTAGCTGCTGATTTTTAAAAAAAAAAGTTTAGAATGGGAACTCCTCTTTAACTTTACGGTCCATCATATTGTAGATGTCTCAGGCCAGACCCACTCCAAAAATGAAGACATTGCTCGCCAGTTCCAAGGATTTTATAACAACTTATACAATCTCCAAGCAGGGAACTAGGACCCCATTTTGCCTTCCACGCAAGATACTCTGATACGAGAATTTCTGAGCTCATATAGCCCCTCTGCCTTAGTGGTCACTGATTACCAGGTCTTAGAGGCCCCATTGTCAGAGGAATTTCTATGGGCACTGAAAGCCCCAAAGCCGGGCAAGAGCCCGGGCCCTGATGGCTTCATGGCTCAATTTTATAAGAGCTTCTCGGACCTACAAGCACCAAGCTTCCTCAAGGCGTTCAACTCGCTCTCCACTAATCCCTGCAGATCGGAGAGGTTGCTAGAAGCTTATATTTCTGTGATCCCCAAAGATGGGAAGGATCCCACAAATGTGGCTAGCTACCGCCCTATCTCGCTTCGTAACGTGGATGCTAAGCTTTTTGCCAAAATTCTAACGACCCGCCTATCCTTTTGTGTATCTGCCTGGGTGGGATTAGACCAAGTGGGGTTGTTCCTGGTAGAGAGGCCAGGGATAACACTATTAAAGCTCTGAACCTACACCACTGGCTCACTTCTACCCAGAAAGAGGGCTTCTTTCTGGCAATGGACGCAGAGAAGGAATTCAACAGCGTGGCATGGGACTATATGGACATGGCTCTGGGCTTCTTGGGGCTCAGGCCATGTACAGTGGTGTGAAAAAGTGTTTGCCCCCTTCCTCATTTCCTGTTCCTTTGCATGTTTGTCACACTTAAGTGTTTTGGAACATCAAACCAATTTAAACAATAGTCAAGGACAACACAAGTAAACACAAAATGCAATTTGTAAATGAAGGTGTTTATTATTAAAGGTGAAAAAAATCCAAACCATCATGGCCCTGTGTGAAAAAGTGATTGCCCCCCTTGTTAAAACATACTATAACTGTGGTTGTCCACACATGAGTTCAATTTCTCTAGCCACACCCAGGCCTGATTATTGCCACACCTGTTCACAATCAAGGCATCACTTAAATAGGAGCTGCTTGACACAGTAAGGTCCACCAGAAGATCCTTAAAAGCTACACATCATGCCGAGACCCAAAGAAATTCAGGAACAATTGAGCAAGAAAATAATTGAGATCTATCAGTCTGGAAAGGGTTATAAAGCCATTTCCAAAGCTTTGGGAATCCAGCGAACCACAGTGAGAGCCATTATCCACAAATGGCGAAGACATGGAACAGTGGTGAACCTTCCCAGGAGTGGCCGGCCGCCCAAAATTACCCCAAGAGCGCAGCGACGACTCATCCAAGAGGTCACAAAAGACCCCACAACAACGTCCAAGGAACTGCAGGCCTCACTTGCCTCAGTTAAGGTCAGCGTTCATGCCTCCACCATCAGGAAAAGACTGGGCAAAAATGGCCTGCATGGCAGAGTTCCAAGGAGAAAACCACTGCTGAGCAAAAAGAACATCAGAGCTCGTCTCAATTTCTCCACAACACATCTTGATGATCCCCAAGACTTTTGGGACAACATTCTGTGGACCGATGAGACAAAAGTGGAACTCTTTGGAAGGTGTGTGTCCAAGTATATCTGGCGTAGAAGGAACACTGCATTTCAGAAAAAGAACATTATACCAACAGTAAAATATGGTGGTGGTAGTGTGATGGTCTGGGGCTGTTTTGCTGCTTCAGGACCTGGAAGACTTGCCGTGATAAAAGGAACTGTGAAAGGTGAAAGCAACTTCCTGGCCAAGTCTCTCGGGGGGCGTGACTCTGCAATGGCGGAGTAGAGAGAGAACGTGCTGTGCACCCAACACTCCCTCCAGCTGAAAGAAAGCTGCTGCGAACGTAGCCTTGGATCGGCGGTGACTACGGGGAAAGTAGCCAGCAGGGAATGAGCAGTGGAAGGAGGAGAAATACGTGCAAAGTACCGGCGCAGCAGGAGATCAAAACTTATTTTACACGGGCAGCAACTGTGCAGGCAGCGGCTACAGAGATCCGGGGGCTAACGTGTGTGGAGACACCACGGGCGGCCCCGCGCCTGAGCCTCCCACTGACATACGAGGAGCCGAGTAGGCACACTCAAGACAGCGTGCAGCCCTTGTCAGGGGGGGCAGGGATGGCGTCCCAGGAGCGAGTGGAGGCAAGCCTGGCCGACTTAAGAGCGATCCTGCAAGCGCTTCCAACAAGAGGTGAGATGGAAGCTATGGTGGCTCGTGTAGAGGAGGGTAACCGCAAGGAGCTAAAGCTGATTAGGCTGGAAATGCAAAACCTAGTAGATGGTTTCCGGGAGGAAAAGCAGGTGACGGCTAGCTTAGAAGCACGGGTGAGCAAGATAGAGAGAGAGTGGTCAGCTCAGTCGATACAGTCTTCAACTATGCATTTGAAATTGGAAGAATTTGAGGACCGAAGCAGAAGAAGCAACCTTAGATTCAGAGGAATCCCGGAGGAGATTGAAGGGAATCTGTTAGAGGTGACAGTGGGCTTGATATGCCAGAAAATTAGTCCGGGCTTTCCTACGTTGGTAGTTGAATTTGAAAGACTACATAGGGCACAAGGACCCCGTCCAACAGACCCACTCAGACCAAGAGATGTTATCGGCCGTTTTCAGCGATTTTCCCAGAAGGAGCTGATCAGCAGGAAAGCCTGGGAAAGGGGTACAATAGATCAAGATGGAGCTGCAATTAGGATTCTGCCAGATCTATCCCGGGCAACTCTACAGAGAAGGGCATTAATGCGTCCGTTGCTGGAGCAGATTAAACGAGCAGGTGCCACGTATCGCTGGGGGTATCCAATATCATTGAAAGTGAAAAAAGGTACACAATCGTTTCCGGTATGGTCCCCGGCAGATTTACCGTCGCTCTTCGCTTTTTTGGAGGTGGAGCGATGTGAGGTGCCGGATTGGCTTGCACCCCTAGAAAGAAAGCAGCAGCGAAAGGCAGGAGAACGGCAGTATGCGGGAGAAGCCATAGCGGCAAAGTGAGACAGCAAGCCGGTGGGAACTGCAAGTAACCATGCATATGACTTCCTATTCTCCTATGTTATTTTTTTTTTTTTTTTGTTTCTGTTTTTCTTGATCCCTTGCTGGCCCCCCTGTAAGGATGCGGTCCTCTAAATTTTAGTAGTGCCAAGGAGGTTACCCCAGGAGTACCCCCCTTTCCGAACACTTGAGGCACCGACCTCTTGAATCCCTCCCATGAGTGGTACTCGCAATTGGAGTACCCCAATAGGACTCCGGTCCCTGCCAATGTCCCCGCCAATGTTCCGCCAATATTCCGGACGTGGGACGTTTTTTTTTTTTTTTTTTTTTTTTTTTTTTTTTCTTTTTCGTGAGACAGAGAATCTCAATAGACTGTGCCTATCCCGGATACGTATAGGGAAGAAGAAAATTGACCGTCTCTTCTCTTAATTTTTTAATTATTTTTTTTTGTGCTTTCTTACTCCTTTCTTTTTTTCTTGGAGACTTTGGGGGGGGGGAGAGATCGGGGGAGAGGGGAAGGATAAAGAGAAAGAGAGAAGGGAAATGGGGGGAGGACAAGACAAAATAGTCGAATTAAAGATGCATAGGAATTGGCGGGAGTATGTAGAAGCAGGACTGGAGGGAGGGGAGGTATATATAATCTGGGGAGACCCCGGTTATTGAAGAATGTATTGGTATATATAGGTATGCTGGAGGGGGGGGGTTAAATTAAAGGGAGATAATTGGGTTAAGAGATGCACTTTAAAATGTTTTTTGCAGTGTTTTTGATAGGATCACTAAAGGTGTAGAGGAGGGTAGGGGGAAGGGGGGTAGGGGGGGTGGGGGGAGGGAGGGTGGGAAAGTAATATAAAGTAAGGGGCAAGAAAGGGGGAGGGAGAGAAAACCTGGGCACAAAATTAATACACATATATAGAGGGGTTTTTTTTTTTTTTTTTTTTCTTTTTGCTGGGTGTTTTTTGGTGGTTTTTATTTTTTTTTTTTATTTTTTTTTTCCGTTTGGCCTATTTTTATTTATTTATTTATTTTTATTTTAGGGCGTACATATACATCAATACACATAAATACTCACATGGGGTAGCTTGGGGAAAATTTTTAGGGGTAAAGAAGTTTGATATTGAGTTGACACTGAATCACTAAGAAAATGAAAAGTGGGTCATCATTAGAGGTAGGGGCACATAGGGAGAGTAGGAGATTTTTTTTTTTTTTTTTTTTTTTTTAAAGGGGAGACAGCATATATATGTAGACAATTTGAAGGGAAGGGAAGGGGAGAGACCCTAGAGGGATAGAGTGGGAGGTGGGGGGTGAGGGGGGAAATAAATATATCTCTATAATTTAAGAGGACAAAGTATACACGGGCAAGGTGGGGGGGGAGCCGGAATATATGGACCAGAGGTAACTAGTGAAATGTGGGTGGAGGAATATAATAGAAACACCATCTGGGGGAAAAGGGAGCAGTATATAGACAGGTTTGATAAAGACGAACCCATTATGATGTGTACGATGTTATATGTTATATAAAGGATTGTGGGTTAATGTGGACCCATTATGAGGTGTTTGATGCTACATGTTATATAAAGGATTGTGGGTTATAATACAAAATGTGATTGAAAAGGATGTATAGATAGGAAAGAAATATCTATATGGAGAAGTTAACATAGGGGCTTAGGAAATATAAAATGCTTGGCTTGACTGTTGGAAGTAGAAGTAGATCTAGTATTAACGACAGCAGAAATTATATGAAAGAAAGCGTGAAAACAGTTGGAGGGCGGGGGAGGGAGGCACGGCCATACGAGCCATAGTTAGTCACCCCCCGATTCAGCGCCTACGGGAAACTTAGTACCCAGAAGTAGGCGCTGGGAACTTGCCGGTATCCCGGGAACCCCTGAGAGGGAAAATAAATATAATTTTGTATTTTATTAAATATTTTTTTTTTTTTTTTTTCTTTTTAATTATTACTTTTTTTATTTATTTATTTTTTTTCTCTCTCCGCCCCCCCTCCCCTTCCCCTCCTGTCCCCCGCGGTCGCTCGTCCACCTCGCCTCCCCGGGGCCACTCTGGTGTACGGGTGGGGGGACTGGGGTTAGGCAGAAGATGGAAGGGTTACGGATGACCTCACTAAATGTTAGGGGCCTGAATATACCAGAGAAACGTAGGATGTTAATAGACGACCTAAAACGTCTAAAGACAGACGTGGGAATGGTACAGGAGACACATCTGAAGTTGGGGGCCAGCCCCTATTTGCAGAGTAGACACTTCCCCAGCGTATACCACGCTAACTCACAAACTAGAACAAAGGGGGTGGCAATTCTGATTTCAAATCGAGTGGCTTGGTCGCTACTGGAGAAGTGTGTGGATATGGATGGGAGATATCTCTTTGTGAAAGGATACATAGGAAGTATAAAAGTGACCTTAGCCACGATCTATGCCCCAAATGCACATCAAGATAGGTTTGTGGAAAAAACCCTGTCTAGGTTGATGGAATTTAGAGAGGGCAAATTGATTTTAGGGGGGGATTTTAATGCTCCCCTAGATCCAAAAATGGACACCTCTACTGGGACATCTTCAGTGCCAAG
The DNA here is from genome assembly GCA_028564925.1 of Lithobates sylvaticus. Taxonomy (NCBI): domain Eukaryota; kingdom Metazoa; phylum Chordata; class Amphibia; order Anura; family Ranidae; genus Lithobates; species Lithobates sylvaticus. The sequence continues at coordinate 75,713,383 of CM053035.1, forward strand.
GGGAATTAGAAGAAGTATCACAAGGAAATTTCACGAATGCCAATTAATAGACGTGTGGCGGGCACTCCATGGGGAGGAGAAGGATTACACCTATTTCTCGAACCCCCACCAATTATACTCCCGAATTGACTTTTATTTTATACCACACCAGCTACTGCCGCTGGTGCAAGATATATCAATTGGGAATATAACGTGGTCGGACCATGCGCCTATTACTTTGAAGATAGACTTGACGGGAGTATCTCAATCAGTAGAATGGAGATGGCGTTTAAATGAAAGCTTACTACAACATCCAGAAATTAGAGAGGACTTAATAAGAGAAATTAAATGGTACTTTGACATAAATGATAAAGGTGAGAGCGACCCAGGAATGTTATGGGAAGCTCACAAAGTAGTTATCAGAGGAATCTTAATCAAACACGGTACCCGAATAAAAAAAGCTAGAGAAGAACAGATAAGAAAATTACTGGAAGAAATACAGGAATTAGAAACGCAACATAAAAAGTCATCAGAAAGGGGATTGGGAAGGGAATTGGCATCCTTGAGGAGAGAACTGTCTGACCTCCTGCGATATAAGGCTAAGGCAATATTACAAAGAGGAAAAAGGCTGACATATGACTCTGGAGACAAATGTGGTAAACTATTAGCAAATAAACTAAAAAAACAACAGACCCGTTCATATATATCACATATAAAAACAAAAAAGGGGCAAAAATCGGTTCTCCCGAAGGATATTGCAAATGAGTTCAGAGAGTATTACTCGGCCCTATATAATTTACCAAGGGCGACTTTGCCTCTAGAAGAATATCTGTCTACATCACACTTAGTACGAATTTCCTCTCCTGTCCGTCAAGAACTGGAGAGACCAATAACAACAGAAGAAGTTTTCACAGTGATGAAGACCTTTAAGCAGGGAAAAGCACCAGGGCCAGATGGGTTCTCTATCCAATATTTTAGGAGTTTTTTTGAAAATTTGAGCCCATACATGGTAAAAATGTTTAACGGACTAGGACAAACAACAGACCCACCATTGGATACATTAAGAGCGCATATTACAGTGATCCCGAAAGAAGGGAAAGATGGGTCGGTATGCAGTAGCTACCGACCGATATCCCTTCTAAACGTGGATCTAAAAATATTCACGAAGACACTTGCACTTAGGCTACAGACACACCTGACCCAGTTGATACACTGGGACCAGGTGGGGTTTATTCCAACGAGAGAGGCAAGAGACAGCACGATTAAAGTGCTGAACCTTGTCCAGTACGCAAACCAAAAGAAAATACCAAGTGTCTTCGTGAATACGGATGCGGAAAAGGCATTTGATCGGGTCAATTGGGCATTTATGTTGGGAGTCCTGAAGTATACCGGTATGGGAGAGCGCTTGATACGTTGGGTAGCAGGGGTGTATTCCTCTCCCCAAGCCCTGGTGAAGGTGAATGGGGTATACTCCGAAAGCTTTACTATCTCTAATGGGACCCGCCAGGGCTGCCCCCTTTCGCCGCTATTATTTGCTCTTACGTTGGAGCCGTTGCTCAATAGAATTAGACAGAACCCGGATATAAAGGGTATACAGGTGGGAAAACAGGAATATAAGGTCTCTGCCTATGCAGATGACCTACTTATTTCATTAACGAGTCCACAAACCTCACTACCAAATTTGATGAAAGAAATGGAGAGATACGGAGGTCTGTCTAATTTTAAAATAAATTATAGCAAGTCGGAGGCGATGGGGGTGGCTCTGGAGGATTCCATGCAAAGTAATCTGCAGAGCAACTATAAGTTCAGATGGACAACAACTGCTCTAAAATATCTGGGAACACAGATTTCCCCAAAATTAACAGATATATTTGAGCTGAATTTTCCACCACTATTAAGAGAGGTAAAGAAACTATTAGAAGGTTGGAATAAAGGTATTCACTCCTGGTTCGGGAGATGTAATATCTTAAAAATGAGCATAGTGCCAAAATTTCTGTATCTGTTCCAGGCATTGCCTATTCGTATCCCCATGAACTATTTCAGTCAAATTCGGACCGAATTTACAAAATTTATCTGGGCAAGCAAGCACCCAAGGATAAACAGAGAGCTGTTGGCAATGCCGAAGGAGGCAGGTGGAATAGCAGCACCAGATCTATTTAGGTACTATCAAGCGGCCCACCTCAGTAGAATAATTGACTGGAATAGACATGGGGAATACAAGTTATGGATCTCACTGGAAAAACAATTAAGTCAAATACCTCTGGACAGGGCTATTTGGTGCTATGCAGATATACCTCCCGAGCTAAAGACACACCCACTGATCGGGCCAACTCTGCAGATAGGGGCGGGGATCATTCAGAAACATAGATTATCCACACGAACTCACCCCTTTTTCCGATCCTGGGGAATCCTAAATTCTCGCCAGGTTTGGAGACACACGTGTTCGGGAAACTGAGGGAGAAAGGTGTCTTTCAAGCCTCACATTTCTTGAAGGCCAGTGGCTGGCTATCGATAGAGGATTTAACAAAAAAAGGAGGACAGATAGAAATACCCTGGTGGCAAGCTAGACAAGTGCGACACTTTTTAGAATTATTAGGACCAGTGGAAGAATTCGAGAGACCCCGAACAAAGTTTGAGAAGCTGTGTGAGGAGAAAGAGCCCCTGACCCATACCATCTCTAAAATGTACGCGCTTCTGATAGCCCCACCAGAAGGATTTACATTGGCGAGTTTGGATAAATGGGGGAGAGACCTAGAAAAAAAATTTACTGTAGAACAAGGGAAAAAAATAATACATCTGACAATGAGAGCGTCAAGGTGTATAAAAATGCAGGAACTAAATTTTAAGCTTTTATCAAGATGGTATCTCACCCCCTCAAGGATGAATAAAATATTTCCAGAGGTCACGGGGAACTGTTGGAGGGGTTGTCAGGGTAGGGGCACACTATTACATATATTTTGGACCTGTCCTGTAATTAAACAATTCTGGCAAGAGGTACATAGAATCACCCAACGACTTTCAGTACTTCAGATCCCACAAGACCCGGCCTTCTTCCTACTACATTTATCACAAATCCCTACTAAGGAATATAAAAATTCAATAGTGTGTCATCTGGTGAATGCGGCGAAAAGCTGCATCCCGAGATGTTGGAAGGAAACACAGGCCCCTAGCATTGCTATGTGGCTTAACATAGTGCGAAAAATTGGGATAATGGAAAGTTTGATCCCAAGATCTTTAGAGGGAAGGGAACGGGTCAAACAAACCTGGGACCCCTGGGAGAAATATCTACAAACAGAGGAAGGTAAGAAGTTAATGGATGAGGAGACGGGAGAATAGAAAAGGAGGGAGGGCCAGGGGGGGCCAGGGGGGGGGTTGGGGGGAGGAGAAAATTGTTTCTTTTTTTTTTTTTTCTTTTTTTTTTTGTGTTTTGTTTATTTTTATTTTTTTCGTTTTTTCCTCTCAGGAGTGGGGGGAGGCCTCGAGGGTACCCAAGGGACTGGGACCCATAGAATAAGAAGAGGCACAGGGAACCGGGATAGATGGGGTTTATATATAAAATAAATAGAAAAAAGAAAGAAAGGGATAACAAGAAGAAATTGGTATTTCGGTACATGAAACAGGATGGAAATATAATTTAAGGAAGAGGAAGGACAGTAAATCTGTATGCCTGAAATCATATATGTTTTGTTTGTAATGTATCCCTTTGAAGAAATAAATAAAGAATTTAAAAAAAAAAGATAAAAGGAACTATGAATTCTGCTGTCTACCAAGAGATCCTGAAGGAGAATGTCCGACCATCTGTTTGTGTACTCAAGCTGAAACGAACTTGGGTTCTGCAGCAGGACAATGATCCTAAACACACCAGCAAGTCCACCACCGAATGGCTGAAGAAAAACAAAATGAAGACTTTGGAGTGGCCTAGCCAAAGTCCAGACCTGAATCCTATTGAGATGTTGTGGTATGACCTTAAAAAGGCCGTTCATGCTCGGAAACCCTCTAATGTAACTGAATTAGGACAATTCTGCAAAGATGAGTGGGCCAAAATTCCTCCAGGACGCTGTAAAAGCCTCATTGCACGTTATCGCAAACGCTTGGTTGCAGTTGTTGCTGCTAAGGGTGGCCCAACCAGTTATTAGGTTTAGGGGGCAATCACTTTTTCACACAGGGCCATGATGGTTTGGATTTTTTTTCACCTTTAATAATAAACACCTTCATTTACAAATTGCATTTTGTGTTTACTTGTGTTGTCCTTGACTATTGTTTAAATTGGTTTGATGTTCTGAAACACTTAAGTGTGACAAACATGCAAAGGAACAGGAAATGAGGAAGGGGGCAAACACTTTTTCACACCACTGTATGTGAGCCTTCATTATGTCCCTGTATGCTAACCCGAGCACAAAAGTCAAGGTCAATGGGCGCTTGTCGGACGCCTTCCCCATCCATAATGGAACCAGACAGGGTTGCCCTCTCTCCCCTTTGCTTTATATCCTTACACTTAAACTTCTTTTCTGGTGCATCCAAGCTAATACGGATATTAGGGGCATACATGTACGGGATCGTGAATTAAAGATATCGGCTTTTGTGGACGAGGTTCTCCTGTTGCTTTCCTCGCCATTAACATCTTTACCCAACCTCCTGCAAGTTCTTGAACGCTTCAAAATCCTGTCCAATCTGAAAATGAATTACTCCAAATCTTTTGCTTTAAATGTTTCCCTACACTTAGATCTGACAAAGAAATGCCAGCTGCATTTTCCCTTTTAGTTGAAGGCTTATGCCATCATGTACTTAGGTATCCAGCTCCCTGCTAATTTATCGTTGCTATACATTAGAAACTTCCTGGCTGAACTACAAACTATACTTCAGGATCTCCAGAGATGGGACAGGTCCACGACCTCTTGGTTTGGGCACTTGTCTATCATTAAGATGACAATCCTCCCAAGTTTGCTATAAAAAAACAAACACTACTGATACAGCTACCACCTGCATTCTTTGTGCTGTACAAGTCTACCTGTCGATCATTCCTTTGGTGCAACAAACCTGCACAGATACGCTGGGCAAAGATGGTCCTGCCAAATACAAGTGGAGGTATTGGCCTCACTGACCTTCAGCGCTACTACTGGGTGGTTCATCTTGCATGGATCATTGACTGGAACGTACATGCCCGATGCAAAGGGGGGGTGACCCTTGAAAACCTGATCTCAAATTCTGACTTATGTTATGTCCCGTGGCTGGACAGGGAACATGTATCTCTCAATGCTTCGACCCATCCCCTTATTAGCGCCATGCATTTGATAGGGCTTGAGCTATACATTCAGTTCCGGACAAATTATGCTCCATCACCCCAGTTAGGAGCAACCTGGATTTTCCTCCGGGCCTACTTGAAGCATTCATGAAGGCAGAATGGCCGTATGCAGAGATGTTGGCCAAAGATTTCTTCCGCAGCGGCCGTTTTATGCGACAAATAGAACTTGCAGAGATTTCAAACACAGGCTCCTTTCCATTACGGTCTTATATGCAACTCAAACACTTCTTTGATGTCCTGTCCCATAGAGAGAGTTTCTCCAAGCCCACTACGACTCTGAAATCACTTTGCTCCCGCAAGTCTCCCCAGAGCCATGTCATATCGACTATCTACGCCTCACTGTTCGGAGACCCCTCTGCACTTCTACACCCAGACCATACTTACTGGGAATCCACTTTGGGAACAGAGATAGATGAGGATGGCTGGGACCATATAAATCTTTATATCTACAAGGGGTCCCTGAATGTTTCCGTACAGGAAAATGGCTATAAACTGCAAATATGCTGAAAAGGGACTATATACAAGATTTTAGCAATGACAACTTTATCATTAGCAGTAATCAGCATGGATTAATGAAAAATGCCTCTTGCCAAACCAATCTATTAACCTTCTATGAGGAAATGAGCTGCCATTGAGATAAAGGAAGGCCCGTAGATGTGGTGTATCTGGATTTTGCAAAGGCATTCCATACAGTTCCCATAAATGTTTACTGTACAAACTAAGGTCTGTCGGCCTAGACCAAAGGGTGAGCACTTGGATTGAAAACTGGGTAATGGGGCGAGTTCAGAGGGTGGTGAAAAATCATATGTTTCATAGCAGAAAGTAGAAAATAGTAGTAGGTACGTAAATTGACCAGGCTTGTAGGCGCCCCATAGCATTACTTTGCCCAGGGGCCCATGATGCTATTAAGATGCCCCTGCACACAGCTAACCTTAACCACTTCAATACCAGGTACCCTTTGCCCCTCCCCGCCCAGGACAATTTTCAGCTTTCAGCGCTGTCTCACTTTGAATGACAATTGCGCGGTCATGCTACACTGTACCCAAACAACATTTTTATAATTTTGTTCCCAAAAATAGAGCTTTTATTTTGGTGGTATTTGATCACCTCTGCGGTTTTATATTTTTTGCTAAACAAACTAAAAAAGAAACTGTTTTTCTTTTTTTTTTTCGGTTATAACATTTTGTTTTCTCCTTCACTGATGGGCACTGATGAGGCGGCACTGATGAGTTGGCACTGATTAGGTGGCACTGATGAGGAGGCACTGATATGTAGAATTGATGGGCACTGATAGGCGGCACTGATATGCAGCACTGATGGGCACCAATAGGCAGCATTGATATGCAGCACTGATGGGCACTGATAGGTGGCACTGATAGGCTGCTGTGATGGGCATTGATTGGCGGCTGTGATGGGCACTGATAGGCGGCACTGACAGGTGGCACTGATGGGCAGCACTGATGATGAGGTATTGACAGGTTTAACTGCTTGGCACTGATTGGCACTGTGGTGGGCCCTAATTGGCACTAATATGGGCGCGCGTTATATGACGCCCAGTCAGGATAACTGAACCACTTCCCGGCTGTCAATCTGCTATAAGCCGGGCGGGAAGTAGTTAAAGTGATATTAAAGTCTTGTTTTATTTTAAACAATAAACATGTTATACTTACCTGCTATGTGTAGTGGTTTTGCACAGAACAGCTTGGATCCTCCTCTTCTTGGGTCCCTTGCTGGCACCCCTGGCCCCTCCCTCTTTCTGTGTGCCCCCACAGTAAGCAGTATGCTATGGGGGCACCCAACCAGGCACGCTCCCGAGGCACGGCTCTGAGTGTCCATTTACACACAGAGCCATTGCTCGACTACACTCCTTCTGTTTTCTGATTGACTCACTGACTGTAATTGACAGCAGTGTGAGCCAATGGCTCCTGCTGCTGCCAAAAGCCAGTAGTGCGAGTCCCCAGACAGCCAAGGCTCTCGTGGACATCGCTGGATCGAGAGGGGGTTCAGGTGAGAATTAAAAATCCTGTGTCTTTACAACCACTTTAACAAAGAATGTGCATACCTCCCGACTGTCCCGGATTGTCTGTGAAAGTCCCTCTGTGGAAGGTCTGTCCAGCGCCCTGGGCACTTTCATTCCGGGACGATACAATGTCCCGGAATTGCCCCCTTGGCCGGTTTGATCCCCCCTAAAAAATGACGCTGCATCGCCACTGTCCCTCACTGCCTACTGTACTAGTTCTGGCCGAGACCCGCTTTATTTCACCCCCAGACGCTGCCTGGCTCACTGCCAAAACAACTGGTTGCTAGACACGGCCCGCCTAGCGTCTAACAACCAGTGACGTCATGACGAGGAGGAGAGCGGAGCCCCAGCATTCAGAGCGAGCCAGAGGAGGATTTTTCCTACTCGCGCCTAAGCTCCACCCCTGACTCCGCCCCTGGGTCTTCCCTGAAGGCTGTTCCTGCTGCTGGAAGAAAGGTAGGAGAAATACTCCCTGCACTGTCCTGAGAACGCTCATGGTGACTCTGCTCCCTCTCATAAACTGCCCCCCTCCAGTCATGCTCTACAGTCCCCCCATACTGCCCTCCATTACCCCCATTACACTGCCCCCTCCCATTATACTGCCCTCCACGGCCCCCTTCTATTATACTGCCCTCCACTGCCACCCCTTCCATTATACTGTCCTCCACTACCACCCCTCCCATCATACTGCCCTCCCTCCCATCATACTGCCCTGCACTAACCCCCCTCCGATTATACTGCCCTGCACTAACCCCCCTCCCATTATACTGCCCTCCCTCCCATAATACTGTCCTCCACTACCACCCCTCCCATCATACTGCCCTCCACTAACCCCCCTCACATTATACTGCCCTCCAATACCACCCCTACCATCATACTTCCCTTCGCTACCACCCCTCCCATCATATTGCCCTTCGCTACCACCCCTCCCATCATACTGCCCTCCACTACCACCCCTCCTATCATACTGCCCTCCACTAACCCCCCTCCCATTATACTGCCCTCCACTACCATCTCCTCCCATCACACTGCCCTCCACTGCCACCCCTCCCATCATACTGCCCTCCACTACCTCCCCTCCCAACGTACTGCCCTCCACCCCATCATACTGCCCTCCACTGCCTCCCCTCCCATCATACTGCCTTCCACTGCCACCCCTCCCATCATACCACCCTCCACTGACACCCCCTCCCATCATACTGCCCTCCACTGACACCCCCTCCCATCATACTGCCCTCCACTGCTACCAACTCCCATCAAAATCTGTAAATTGTAAAACAAAATATAATGGTAAAAAATAAATAACAAAAATGTAAAACTACTGATCCCTTCCACTGCCCTACTGACCACTGTACATAGCTCATGCCAGAACCCTGCACTCTCTATATAGCTCTTCCTACAACCCTGAACTCTGTACATAGCTCATCCCAGAACCCTGCACTCTGTACATAGCTCTTCCCAGAACCCTTCACTCTGTACATAGCTCATCCAAGAACCCTGCACTCGTAATGCACTCCAAACACTGCATGCTTTTATCCTTTTTTAAAAGAATGTGCAGGGGTTTGTATGTATCTAGAAAACTCTTGATTGTGGAACAATAATAAAAGCATATTTTATAGATACAAGGAAGCCCGAGTTTTGTTTAATGATGTCCCTTAAGCTCCTCCCGCTGTCAGAAGTTTGGCCACGCCCACATTTGCCGCAGCGTGCTATGCAAGGTTACTTCCTCCCTCAAGTGTCCCTTATTCTGAAGTTCAAAAGTTGGGAGGTTTGAATGTACTTAGAATGCAGTAGTCAGGAGTAAGAAATGTAAAACACAGTGAGGGGAATTTATCAAAACTGGTGCAGTCAGAATTTGGAACAGTGCATGCTTTTATCGTCAGCTTGTTCAGCTTTAAAAATGAAAGCTATGAGCAAATTGGTTGCCATGCACAGCTGTTCCAAATTCTGTCTGCTCTAGTTTTTAGATAAATTCCCCTAAGAGCTCATTCAGACAGGCTCTGAGACAGGTCCTGTATGCTGAGCCCCTTTTTGCTGCGCCTGCATCCACCAGAGCACTTCACCTATATAAGTGGGTGCATGGATCCGAATGCAGACACTGTACGTTTGAATACATGCATCCCTTCCTGCCTGCATGTAAAATTTTGACATTTGATTATGTCCATGCAACTGCTGCATCCCAATTGACTTTGACTAGACTGCCTGCACAAGGATGCACAGAACACCATGCATCCCCACGCGGTACACGGCCATCACACTGGGCATGGACGCATATGCTCCAAGGGAATGAGGCCTAATTGTCATGTGGGCCATATAGCAGGAAAGAGGAGGTATCAGGTAATTAAAAGAGAAGTATGGGAAATTAATGTATGAGTCATACTTACCTAGGTAGATGCTGCATCTGTCCCCCACCGGCTTTCAGTCTTAGAAGACTGAGAGCCGAGTAATCAAACACTGCTAATCACTCAGTTCTCAGTGTTCCCTGAGCAGAGAGCTGGTGGCTGTCAGTTTTTGGCTCTGCTCTGCCCCCCCTCATGGAAACACTGGGCTGTGGAGGGGGGTGGGAGTGGCCGGCTCAGGCTCTCAGCAGCTCGCTGAGAGGCTGAGCTGGGTGCCGTCCCAGGCATGTGGGCAGATCCCAACATATGGTTGTGATCTTTCCCCAACCTGGACCGACTCTGTGACATCAGCCGAGAGCAGGCTTAAAGGGTTTTTTTTCCCCTGTCTTTTCACCTGTTGTTTCACCTTAATGCATCCTATGGCAGTGACCGACCCCCCAGCCCCCCCCCCCCCCCCATTTTACTTACCTGAGCCCCGCATTTTTGTCGGCGGAGATGCGCTCTCCCTCTCTTCACGGGGTCCCGGCTCTTGAGCCGCAGCCATTGGCTCCTGCTGCTGTCAATCAACTCCAATGTTGTGAGCGCCGGGGGGCGGGGCCAAGTACAGCATTTGTGTCTATGGACGCAAATGCTGGACTCAGGAGCGCACCCACAAGGTAACCCCCCAGAAGAGCGCTTCTCCTAGGGGGTTATCTGATGTGGGGAGGAGCCGCGAGAGCCACCGGGGGGCCCCAGAAGATTAGGTTCGGGGCCACTCTGTGAAAAACGGCTGCACAGTGGAGGTAAGTATGATATGTTTGTTATTTAAAAAAAAAAAAAAAACGAACCCTTACAATGACTTTAAGCCCGCTGTCAGCTGAAGAAGGGTCACAGGAGTGCAAAACAATCTGCACTGATGTGATCAACAGGAGAAGTACAACCAAACAGGCTTTGGCTATACTTCTCCTTTAATAAATCTATCACACGACCTGTTTGACATTACTTTTCCCCATTTATGTTGTGAACTCACCCTCCAGGGCCCAGGCAGGCTCCTCCTCAGCCCAGGCTTTAAATCCAGGCTCTTTCTCCCTGAAGCTGGAAGGTCCTTCGGGCACCCGCTTTCATAGTCCGGGGGGCCTCCGTGATCCCCCTCTCATAGCCCAGGACCTCCAGACACCTGCTGCCCTAGTCCAGGGCATCCAGACACCCCCTCTCCTAATCTGGGACGTCCATGCACCCCCTCACCTAGTCCAGTATCTCCCTTGTACCCCCTATCCAGGGGCCTTTGCCACACCAACCACCATTTCCTAGTCAATGGCCTCCTCTGCACCCATCCCCTAGTCCAGGTCCTCCTCTGCACTCCTCTCTCAGTCCAAGGCCTCCTTTACAGCCCAATCAAAAATTTGTGCTAGGATTGAAAATTCCAATCCATTTGAGGATTTGGGGGAGGGAGGTGGTACACTGCTGACCCCTGAACTCTGTAAAATGTTCACCCCTGAACTCTGCACATTGTACACCCCTGAACTCTGCGCACTGTATACTGCAGACCCCTAAACTCCGCTCACTGTACACTATGCACCCCTGAACACCACGCACCCCTGAACACTGAACCCCCCTGAACACAGCGCACACCTGAGCTCTGCACTCTGTACTCTGTGCACCCCTGAACCCTACACTGTACACAGTGCACCCCTGAATGCTGCACTTAATATACTACGCACCGCTGAACTCTGTACGCGATACACTGCGTTCCCCTGAACTCCCCGTGGCTGGGTTCCTGTACCTGTTCTGAAAAGCCATTTTATATATATATATACATATATATATATATATATATATATATATATATATATATATATATATATATATATATATATACACACATACACACACACACACACATGCACACATGTGTGCTTGAGCTTTGAGGTTCACACCTTAATGCAGTTGGCTGCGTACACCTATGCACATCACTCAAATGAACCATAATGAGGGGGTAAACTGCCAATGTGAGTGTACCCTAAAGAGTTGTGTGATAACCACTGATATACACAGATACCCACAATTGGATTCCTACAAGGACATTTTGAGTGTATTTTAAAAAAAAGTACACTAAGCTGCTTCCACTAAGCTCCTCCTCTGTTCTTACCTGCCTGATCACAGACCCTGCGGAGGAGCCTGGGAGGAAGATTATGTCCTGTGCCCCCCCCCCCCCCCATCAAGCCACGCTGTATCTGAGGTTTGAACTCTGCACTCTGTACACCTCTGAACCCTGCACTCTACTCTGTGCACCCCTAAACTCTGCACTCTATACACTGCATACCCCTGAACTCCCCATGGTTGAGTTCCTGCACCTGTTCTCTGAGGAAAAAAAGCCACATATATATATATATATATATATATATATATATATATATATATATATATATATATATATATATATATTGGAAGAACAACAGCAATCTGCTAACATACTGTGACCGTGTATATGCATTATACCTATCTATCCAGCAGGTGACACTGTAGTATAATAGTGTGTTATCTATGGTAATCAGATGAAGTACCATCCTTATTGTGTTATATGCACTTGTTTGTGTTCTCTTCCTGTTCTATGATGCTAAAAAGGCATGTAATGTATTTCTCCATGAAAGCAAAGCTAATTGCTGAAGCAAGATGCTTCCAGCTCATAATTATTCAATAACCTGCAAATAGGTTATGGGTCCCAGGCACCCAGGCATTGGAGAGGATACTACAAGTCCAGGCAATGGAGAGGATACTCAGTGAGTACAGAGAAGTCAGTGAGTACTGTATGCAAGCTACTGAAACTAGTGTTTCAGATGTGAAATTTGCGATTGCAAAGCTGAACAATGCCAATTACCAGCTGTGGAAGGTCAATCTAGAAGTGCTTTTGAACAAGGATGACTTGTGGCAAGTGCTGAATGCAGACAGACCCACAGAAGGAGAGACAGAGAAATGGGACAAGAAAAACAGGCAGGCAAAAGCAACCATAGGCTTGCTAGTGGAAGATGATCCACATAACAAAATAGAAAACGGCCAAAGGTATGTGGACTTCAATACAAAAGCTGCATGAGTGTTCAATTCTGAACAGCAAGCTGTTTTTTTCTAAGATGGTAGTACAAGATGAGACTACAAGAAGGTCAGCAAATGTGTGACTACGTGAATGCTATGAATCATAGAGCAGCTGCGTGCCATCGGAGAGGACATCAAAGATAACTATATTGTTGCCCTGCTCCTCTGCAGCCTTCCAGTAAATATATACTGCTCCCATTAACACTTTAGAAACCAGACCTGAGCAGGAACTAACACTGGAATACATCAAAGGGAAATTCATTGATGAATATGACAGAAGGAAAGAAAATACGAACTATGATGTCAAAGCTTAAGATGTACAAAGGCATAAGGCACATCAAAGAAAGCAGAACCTGTTTTTCGCTGTAAGAAGACGAGTCACTTAAAAAACGATGGAATGAAGAGCAGCGAAAGCTAGAGCTATTCACAAAAGAAAGAGTCAAAGCAATCACTAAGGAAACTGTAGACACATCTTGGAGTGGCACCTTTAAAGTAACACAAAGTGGCATGGCTGCCTTTGCTTCTGATCCTGTGTTGGTACATCCTGATCCTACGGTACCTTTCATCCTTGAGGTTGATGCATCTGAGACTGGAGTTGGTGCCCTGCTGTCTCAACGTCCTACATCTGAGAGTGATATGCATCCTTGTTGCTACTTTTCCAAGAAATGATCTCCTGCGGAATGCAATAATGAGATTGGGGATAGAGAGTTGTTAGCGATCATTTTAGCCCTTAAAGAATGGAGGCATCTCCTCAAAGGTACCACTGTGCTGGTTCTTATTCTGACTGACCATAAGAATCTCACATTCTTTTCCTCTCTCCCTGAAGGGAGCGATGGGCTCTTTTCTTGTCAAGTTTCAATTACATAATCCCATTCTTACCCGGTACTAAGAATGTAAGGGGTGATGCTATGTCACGGCAGTTTTCCTCCACTTCCAAGATGGAGTTGGAGTCTGGCTATGGTTCGCACCAGTCTCGCTTCTCCTTTGAGTGACAAAATTCTTACCGCTCAGATCCAATCTCCTCCTGGGAAACCTTGCGATTGGTGCTTTGTTCCTGAGAGTCTCTTTACTGCCGTGCTCCAGACTTACCATTCCCCCAAGGCTGGTGGCCACCCAGGGAAGAATCAACTCTTTTGGGACATTTTCCAACAATTCTGGTGGCCTAGTCTACGTTAGTGGTGCAACGGATAGTCACCGATCCGTCATCCGAATGGGTCAACCTGTTCGGATCGGCACACCACGCGATTCGCGGGCTCGGCTGCGCGCTGATGTCATCACCCCTCAACTGCTTGTGGATCTGATCTGGCTGGTGTTCTGCCGAGAAAGGTCCACCCGGCGGATAAGGACCCCCTGTACTGCGCAGGCGCAGCGATTGTGCAGTACGATAGACTACGGAGCTGGCGAAAATGTCAAACATAAAGAGCTGTGAGTGAACTCTACACCGCGCATGCACAATTAATATGACATTATACGAAACTATGGTGCGCACTTCCGATGCTTGTGCTACTCTGCAAGGGGCGGGTATATTATTACTGTTATATTGTGTAAGGGGTGGATGGACCCGCCCCTTGGTTACAAGATATAACAGTAATAATGCAACCGCCCCTTGCAGAGTAGCACGAGCATCGGGAGCGTGCAGCATAGTTTGGTATAATGTAATGTTAATTGCGTATGAGCGGTGTAGAGTTCACTCACAGCTCTTTATGTTCAGCAATTTTCGGCAGCTCCGTAGTCCTTCGTACTGCGCAAGCGAAGCGCCTGCGCAGTACAGGGGGGTCCTTATCCGCTGGGGTAACTTTTTCCGCAGGACACCGGCTTCTATTCTGGTAAGATAAGACTAAACACTAGTCTTCCTATACTGTATACAGTGGGGGAGATGTCTGTGGATATTAGAGTGGGGGAGATGTCTGTGGATATTAGAGTGGGGGAGATGCCTGTGGATATACAGTGTGGGAGATGTCTGTGGATATTACAGTGAGTGGGGGAGATGTCTATTACAGTGGGAGAGATTGTGGATATTACAGTGAGTGGGGGAGATGTCTATTACAGTGGGGGAGATGTCTATTACAGTTGGGGAGATGTCCATTACAGTGGGGGAGATGATGTGGATATTACAGTTGGGGAGATGATGTGGATATTACAGTGGGGAGATTGTGGATATTACAGTGGGGAGATTGTGGATATTACAGTGGGGAGATTGTGGATATTATTTTTTTTGCTGATCTAAAAAATTATGCGATCCGTGACTCTGATCCGAGGAACGTTCCGAACCGTGAGTTTTTTGGTCCGTTGCACCCCTAGTCTACGTGCTGATATATGTTAGAAAAGAGAGGGGTTTATGAAGGTAAGAGTTTATATGAAGCACGACAAAAAAAATATGGTATGCAATCACATGAAGGTAGATTCGATTTATATCTTGAATCGAGTTGAGAGATCAAATCGATTCAAAATTTCAGCAAATCGATTTTTTTTTCACCAGGACCGGTGCTGACATCGTGCCGGGCCTGAGGTGCTGTGGGCAGGAGTTATTAGGCGAGGCCGCGGCTTCGGCCTAGTCCTCGAGGCTTCGCGGACTAGGCCAAAGTGCAGCCAGAGCTGCATGCAGGAGTTTTTAGGCGAGGCTGCGGCTTCGGCCTAGTCCACGGCGTCCGGCCTCGTGGACTAGGCCGAAGCCGCGGCCTCGCCTAAAAACTCCTGCCCGCAGCACCTTAGGTCCGACGTGGTGTCCATCAAAAAAAAAAGAAAACTCGATTTGAATCGTGAATCGAGTTTCTTTTTAAAAAATCGCAGCTTTTTTTGGGGAGAAAATCTCCCAGCTCTAATGTGCCTTATATCCAATTTATATACAAATAAGAGTGCTGGGGATTTTCCATCCCCCCTCTGCCCTGTTTTCCCTATGTGTCCAACACCTACTCATTCTGCCCTTTTGTTCTATTATAGATACATACCAATTGTGATTTCTCCTGATGAGTGGACATGTCCACAAAACGCGTAGAGCCTCAGCCTTGTGCTACATTATCGCAATCATGTGATCCTGAGATTTAATAACCTTAATTTTATCATCAATTGATACCACCATTAACATTATTATCTGTAATATGAATTATAACCTTTTATTATTATATACTGTATCTACGTATTTATTATTATTACTGTTAATCATGTTTAACCACTTTCAGACCGGACCATTTTGATGGCTTTAGACCAGACCACTTTTTGCGATTCGGCACTGCGTCGCTTTAACTGACAATTGCGCGGTCGCGCGACGTGGCTCCCAAACAAAATTGACGTCCTTTTTTTCCCACAAATAGTTCCCACCAATAGAGCTTTCTTTTGGTGGTATTTGATTGCCCCTGCGGTTTTTATTTTTTGCGCTATAAACAAAAAAAGTATGAAATTTTTGAAAAAAACGCATTATTTTTTTACTTTGCTATAATAAATATCCCCCAAAAATATATACAAAAAAAATGTTTTCCTCAGTTTAGGCTGATACGTTTTCTTCTACATATTTTTGGTAAAAAAAATTGCAATAAGCGATTATTGATTGGTTTGCGCAGAAGTTATAGCGTTTACAAAATAGGGGATAGTTTTATAGCATTTTTATTAATATTTTTTTTTACTAGTAATGGCGGCGATCATCGATTTTTATTGTGACTGCGAAATTATGGCGGACACATCGGACATTTTTGACACATTTTTGGGACCATTGTCATTTATACAGCAATCAGTGCTATTTAAATGCACTGATTCCTGTGTAAATGAAACTGGCAGTGAAGGGGTTAACCACTAGGTGGCAGTGTAGGGTTTAAGTGTACCTAGGGGCGTGTTAATAACTGTGGGGGGCGTGGCTGTGATTTAGTGAACACTGATCTCTGCTCCAATCACAGGGAGCAGAGATCAGTGTCACTAGTTGCTAGGCAGAACAGGGAGATGCTGTTTACTTCCGCATCTCCCCGTTCAGCCTTCCCGTGAGACGATCACGGGTATCCCCGTGACGATTGAGTCTGGGGTCCCGACCGACCGGCGCACGCGCACGATGGCGCGGCGGCAATCTTAATGGGACGTACCTGTACGCCCTTTTGCCTGTCCGTGCCATTCTGCCGATGTACATCGTCGTGCGTCGGTCGGGAAGTGGTTAATAAATTGTTAAGGTGTTACTATTGTCTATCATGTTATTTTCAACTATTGAATTTTATACCTCTTCGGAATCTACCTTCATGTGATTGCATAACCTATTTTTTAGCCGTGCTTCATATAAAGTCCCACCCTCATAAACCCCCCTCTTTTCTAACATATGTTTAATAGGGATGGAGGCAGATGAACCTACCTATTCATTGCGTCAATTAAAGTCCCAACTTTCCCTTTCTCCGTTCTCCCTTTTTGCTACGTGCTGATGTAACTGCCTTCGTAGCTGCTTGTTCCATGTGTGCTCAGAGTAAGACACCATGACACCTTCCAGTGGGCCTCCTACAGCCCATAACCAATGGAGAGAGGCCTTGGACCCACCTGTCAATGCATTTCATTATGGAGTTACCCAACACTCAGGTCAGCACAGTTATCCTTATGGTGGTTGACCGATTCTCGAAAATGCCTCATTGTATACCCCTTAAGAAGTTGCCCACATCTAAAGAACTGGCTTCCATTTTTGCTTGGGAGATGTTTCTCTAACATGGGCTATCCAAGGTGATCATCTCGGACAGGGGTAGCCAGTTTGTGTCCAGGTTCTGGCAAGCCTTTTGTGCATAGTTGGGAATTCAGCTTTCTTTCTCCTCTGCCTATCACCCGCAGTCCAATGGGGCCGCAGAACAAGCAATCAGACCTTGGAACAGTTTTTACGCTGCTACATTTCTGACCACCATACCAAATGGTCAGACCTCTTACCTTAGGCAGAGTTTGCTCACAATAGTGCCATCAATACCACTTCCCGATTGTCTCCATTCATGGCGAATAATGGTTTCCAATCATCCATGTTGCCTGACTCATTTGTTCCTCAGAGCATTCCTGCATTGGTTCTATGTGGTCTTTGTTCCACTTGGGTACAGGTCCAAGAGTCATTGCAACGTGCAATGATAGGTACAGACTTCATTCTGACCGCAGACGCCTACCTGCCCCTTCCTACCAAGTTGGGGACAGGGTCTGGCTGTCATCTCGCAACCTTCGACTCCATGTTCCCTCATTTAAACTGGCACCACGGTTTATTGAGCCTTTCCGTATTCTCTGTAGGATCAACCCAGTGGCTTACGCTTTGGACCTTCCTTCTAATATGCATATTCCAAATTTATTTCATGTCTCCTTATTAAAACCTTTGGTATGCAACCGTTTCACCACTTCAGTACCATGTCCTCACCCAGTTCAAGTTAAGAACCATGAGGAATATGAGATACAATCTATCATTGATTCTGGTAGCTTCCGTGGGCGTATACAGTACCTGGTTCATTGGAAGGGGTACGGTCCAGAGGAACGCTCTTGGGTCTCATCCTCGGACGTACATGCACCTGTCCTCCTCCGTGCCTTCCATAGACATTTTCCCCTCAAACCTGGTGGTCCTCCGAGGGGGAGTGGTTGTTGAGGGGGGGTACTGTCAGGGCTGGGCTCAGCCCTTCCTTCTCAGAGCTCTGTGCTCAGATGTCCGTTAATTGCCAAAGACTCTTCCTTCCACAGTGACTCACCTGGTCTTCATTTCCTGCTCATCAGCTAGAGCTGCTGGTTATATAAACTCCTTAGATCAGATCTTCTGTGCCTTTGCCTTGGTCAACATATCCAGACATTCTCTGCTGCTTGGATGACTTCCCTTCTGGTTCCTGATCCTGTTTGCTGCACCCGACTTCATTGATCTCTGGACTCCTGTTTCTCTAGCTAGTTCTACCCGTCCTGGTTACTGAACTCTGGCTACGTTTTGACTATGTTTGCTCTGTTTATACCATTTTACCATTTTATTAAAGTAAAGTATGATTTTTACTGCACTTCTGTCTCAGACTGATTTATGGTTCCTGACCGGGACGATCTCTACATGGAGCAACCACCAGGGTTTAAGCAGAGAGACAACCTTGTGTGTAAATTTCAGAAGAGCATCTATGGTCTTAACCACTTTAAGACCAGCCTCGTTTTGGATTTTAGGTGTTTACATGTTTAAAACAGTTTTTTTTGCTAGAAAAAAAACTTAGAACCCCCAAACATATATATATATTTTTTTCTAACACCCTAGAGAATAAAATGGCGGTCGTTGCAATATTTTTTTTCACACCGTATTTGCGCAGCGGTCTTGCAAGCGCACTTTTTTTGGAAAAAATTCACTTTTTTGAATAAAAAAATAAGACAACAGTAAAGTTAGTCCAATTTTTTTATATATTGTGAAAGATAATGTTACGCCGAGTAAATTGATACCTAACATGTCACACTTCAAAATTGCGCCCGCTCGTGGAATGGCATCAAACTTTTACCCTCAAAAATCTCCATAGGCGACGTTTAAAAAATTCGACAGGTTGCATATTTTGCGTTACAGAGGAGGTCTACAGCTATAATTATTGCTCTCGCTCTACCGATCGCGGCGATACCTACCATGTGTGGTTTGACCACCGTTTTCATATGCGGGCGCTACTCACGTATGCGTTCGCTTCTGCGCACGAGCTCGTCGGGACGGGGCGCTTTAAAAACATTTTTTTTGTTTTTCTTATTTATTTTTCTTGATTTTATTTATTTTTACACTGTTTTTAAAAAAAAATTTAATTGGCTCACTTTTATTCCTATTACAAGGAATGTAAACATTCCTTGTAATAGAAAAAAGCATGACAGGTCCTCTTAAATATGAGATCTGGGGTCAAAAAGTCCTCAGATCTCATATTTGGACTTCAATGAAAAAAAAAAAAATGTCATTTAAAAAAATGACATTTGAAAATTCCTCTTTAAGAGGTATGGGCGGAAGTGACGTTTTTGACGTCGCTTCCGCCCTCCTATGGTATAGAGATGAGTGGCGGCCATCTTAGTGTCAATCATCTCTATGCACAGGAGGGGAAAGGACCTGATCGCCTCCGCCGCTGCCGACGGTTCCGGTAAGCGGAGGAAGGCGCGGGAGAGCGGCGGGAGGGGGGGGGGCACCTCTCCCGCCGCCGATAACGGTGATCTCGCGGCGAATCCGCCGCGATGACCACCATTATCGGACAGCCGACCGGCGCCTGAAGAGATGGATATCTCGGTTGTGGCAGCAGCTGCTGCCGTTACTGAGATATCCCTCTTCAAAAAAGGGACGTACATCGTCGTGCGCCGGTCGGAAAGTGGTTAAACAATCTGCAAGAATGTGGAATGAGAAAGTGAATAAAGGCATCCTATACATCCTTATCTATGTCGATGACAGTGTAACTCCCTTCTTGTTCAAAAGAGGTTACAATCAGATAGTTCATAAACTGAAAAAAAAAATTGAAATCAAAGAGCTAGAGAACATTAGCTACTATCTGGCAATCCAAATTGAGAACAAGAAGATAGAAATTATCTTCTCAATCAATCTCAGAAAATCTCTAAAATCTTGCAACAATTCTTTATGCAAGATGCAAAGGAAGTGAAAACTCTTATGGAACCAGGCTATCAAAAGAGCAATGAAGCAGAAAACTTTCTACCCAACAATAACATGTATCGCAGAGCAATTGGTAAGCCAATATATGTTGCCACTATGACAAGACCAGACATGGCCGCAGCAGTGGGTATACTATGCAGGAAAGTCTCAGCTCCCTGTCATGACTGGAATGCAGTAAAAAGAGTGATGCAGTACCTCAAAGGAACAATTCAGAGGAAGTTACGGTTACCAGTAACATCACATCCAAAACTGGTTGTATATGTGGATGCTGATTGGGCCAGGGGCTGTACAGACTGCAAATCCAAAAGTGGATTCATCTTCCAGTTTGGGGAAGGAACCATAAGTTGGTTTAGTCGAAAGCAAGCAACTGTCGCTCTATCTCTCACTGAAGTAGAGTACATTGCAGCAGCACACACATGTCAAGAAGCAATATTGATTCTTCAACTTTTTGTGGATATTGGGATAGCATGTCAAAGTCAATTCCCATTTTTGAAGACAACCAGGGTTGTATAAAGCTTACGCAATTAGAAAGGGTCAATCCTAGGACCAAACACATCAATGTCATGTATCACCTACTGAGGGACAATTAAGAGCAAGGCGTTATTGACATTCAATACTGCTCTTCAGAGGAAATGACTGCTGATGGACTCACCAAGCCTTTATTGAAGGAACGTCATAGTTATTTCCAGAAGAGGCTGAATATAATGCTGTTGAGAAGGGGTGTTGGAAGAACAACAGCAATCTGCTTACATACAGTGGTGTGAAAAAGTGTTTGCCCCTTCCTCATTTCCTGTTCCTTTGCATGTTTGTCACACTTAGGGATAACACTATTAAAGCTCTGAACCTACACCACTGGCTCACTTCTACCCAGAAAGAGGGCTTCTTTCTGGCAATGGACGCAGAGAAGGAATTCAACAGCGTGGCATGGGACTATATGGACATGGCTCTGGGCTTCTTGGGGCTCAGGCCATGTACAGTGGTGTGAAAAAGTGTTTGCCCCCTTCCTCATTTCCTGTTCCTTTGCATGTTTGTCACACTTAAGTGTTTCGGAACATCAAACCAATTTAAACAATAGTCAAGGACAACACAAGTAAACACAAAATGCAATTTGTAAATGAAGGTGTTTATTATTAAAGGTGAAAAAAAATCCAAACCATCATGGCCCTGTGTGAAAAAGTGATTGCCCCCCTTGTTAAAACATACTATAACTGTGGTTGTCCACACCTGAGTTCAATTTCTCTAGTCACACCCAGGCCTGATTATTGCCACACCTGTTCACAATCAAGGCATCACTTAAATAGGAGCTGCTTGACACAGTAAGGTCCACCAGAAGATCCTTAAAAGCTACACATCATGCCGAGACCCAAAGAAATTCAGGAACAATTGAGAAAGAAAGTAATTGAGATCTATCAGTCTGGAAAGGGTTATAAAGCCATTTCCAAAGCTTTGGGAATCCAGCGAACCACAGTGAGAGCCATTATCCACAAATGGCGAAGACATGGAACAGTGGTGAACCTTCCCAGGAGTGGCCGGCCGCCCAAAATTACCCCAAGAGCGCAGCAACGACTCATCCAAGAGGTCACAAAAGACCCCACAACAACGTCCAAGGAACTGCAGGCCTCACTTGCCTCAGTTAAGGTCAGCGTTCATGCCTCCACCATCAGGAAAAGACTGGGCAAAAATGGCCTGCATGGCAGAGTTCCAAGGAGAAACCCACTGCTGAGCAAAAAGAACATCAAAGCTCGTCTCAATTTCTCCACAACACATCTTGATGATCCCCAAGACTTTTGGGACAACATTCTGTGGACCGATGAGACAAAAGTGGAACTCTTTGGAAGGTGTGTGTCCAAGTATATCTGGCGTAGAAGGAACACTGCATTTCAGAAAAAGAACATTATACCAACAGTAAAATATGGTGGTGGTAGTGTGATGGTCTGGGGCTGTTTTGCTGCTTCAGGACCTGGAAGACTTGCCGTGATAAAAGGAACTATGAATTCTGCTGTCTACCAAGAGATCCTGAAGGAGAATGTCCGACCATCTGTTCGTGTACTCAAGCTGAAACGAACTTGGGTTCTGCAGCAGGACAATGATCCTAAACACACCAGCAAGTCCACCACCGAATGGCTGAAGAAAAACAAAATGAAGACTTTGGAGTGGCCTAGCCAAAGTCCAGACCTGAATCCTATTGAGATGTTGTGGTATGACCTTAAAAAGGCCGTTCATGCTCGAAAACCCTCTAATGTAACTGAATTAGTACAATTCTGCAAAGATGAGTGGGCCAAAATTCCTCCAGGACGCTGTAAAAGCCTCATTGCACGTTATCGCAAACGCTTGGTTGCAGTTGTTGCTGCTAAGGGTGGCCCAACCAGTTATTAGGTTTAGGGGGCAATCACTTTTTCACACAGGGCCATGATGGTTTGGATTTTTTTTCACCTTTAATAATAAACACCTTCATTTACAAATTGCATTTTGTGTTTACTTGTGTTGTCCTTGACTATTGTTTAAATTGGTTTGATGTTCCGAAACACTTAAGTGTGACAAACATGCAAAGGAACAGGAAATGAGGAAGGGGGCAAACACTTTTTCACACCACTGTACTGTGACTGTGTATATGCATTATACCTATCTATCCAGCAGGTGACACTGTAGTATAATAGTGTGTTATCTATGGTAATCAGAGGAAGTACCATCCTTATTGTGTTATATGCACTTGTTTGTGTTCTCTTCCTGTTCCATGATGCTAAAAAGGGACGTAATGTATTTCTCCATGAAAGTAAAGCTAATTGCTGAAACAAGATGCTTCCATCTCATAATTATTCAATAACCTGCTAAATAAATATATATATATATATATATACATATGAAGCAGTCACACTTTATTAAGTGTGCGCTATCAGTGTAAATTTAGTTTTTCTCTGAACTGTAATGGAGTTCTGGGTTCTGGGGGTTAATTGTACAGGTTTTACTTTGGCATCAGTCTGGCTGGGCTGTACTAAGGTTCCGCCTGTTCATAGGTGCATTGAGGCACCCATGACAGGCTGGGAACCAGGCCTGGTTGGACGTGTTAGGTACCAATCTTTCCAATCAGTGGGCACGTCTGGCCCCGCTGTGTAGTCTTGGAAGGGGTATTAAAGGTGCTGAAGTCACGTGTTCAGGGTTTGGCCGCTGCTTTGATTCCTGGTTCTGGTCCGGGGCAGCCCCGCGAGGGGTCCCGGGCCCAGGAGTGTCTGCTGACCCGCAAGCATGGTCACCCTGACTAGCCTCAGAGGCCCTCACGGTCTGGGGTGAGGATCCGTCCATTCCCGACCCTCGGAACTGGCTAGTTCGAGGCCCAGTAACTGAAGGAGGATTCAAAGGCGTCCTGGAGTGCTCTCGGTATTGGAGGGACACAGCAACTCGTACAAGTGACCAGGGGAGGACTCTTCGGAGGAGGGCCAACAAGCTGGCTGCTCAGTAAGAGCCTGGGAGCTGAGTTGTATGGACACTAAAGAATCCACACTTCCCGCAGTATCGCCAAGAAGGCTGAGAGATCCAGGTACTGTGAGAAAGGTTCCTACTTATCTTCAGTTACAATCTAGTCTGTGGCAGAGACTTGGCAAAGTTTCCGGATCACATGTTGGCTGCTAGATCTCTGGCTAGAGGTTTATCCAGCAGTGAAGCAGCCAGCTGCAAGTGGTTACTCTCTGGGTTAATTAGAGACATTCAGTGGATGTCAGCAGTTCAGAGTACCTGAGTTTTATCACCCGTGCTCTCTATTCCCACCTGAGTCTGTGTTATTGTTGGATGTTACCCCTGCAAAATAAAAACCTTGAAAAGGACTTTTATGTGTCAGCCCTGAAGTCACTAGGTACTAACCCTGGGAACCCCTAGACAACAACCAACAAGCCACGAGGAGGTAATTGGTAAGCCCAGAAAGTCAAGACCGCCCCTCTGGGTTATGTCCTTGTAGGAATCCAATCTTGGGTATGTTAAAGAAAAGTACATTGATTGCTGGAGAGTATTTAAATAGCTTACATTCTTGACAAGGATACAGTAAATTGTCTGCCTCTAGCTGCAATTCATCTACTTATTTTGTATCAGATGTAGACAGTTCAAAAAAAAATGTTTAAAGAACAAACAGGACTGACAAGTTTTTTTTTTCTTGTTTGACGCAAATTAAAGAATTGAAAATAGTTTATGAACTTTTTCCCCACAGTGCTTACTAATTGAGGTCAAATACTGTATAGGAGTGGGACATAAAGGCACCTGCATTATCCTTTGATTGTATGTGAGTACCCTCATTGTTGTTATCAATAAAAGCTACGTTTATTTAAAATACCACATAAACCAGACCGCCTCTCTTTTCTGATATCTCCCTTGCATCCACTGAGAGACAAAGACATTTCTAAATCTACATATTTATATACATATGCGGTTACCTCATTACCGCAAGGTAAGAGGCCATTGCTACCAGTGTGTGTTTTTACACGAAGAGTCGTTTACTTTTTCTTGGCACCTTGTGTTTGCACCTTGACAGCCTTTGCACACAGAAGAAAGGACTGTATTGCCGTTTTGCACTAATTTATTTGCACTCTGCACTGAGAGATTGTTTGCTGGTTTTTGCACAGTTCATTTTGCATTTTGCACATTTATATTTGTACTCTGCGTATTTACAGAAGAAATATTCTAGTGTTTCAACATCATTTATTTTGCACTTTGCACTTTGTAATCAGTCACTTTACAATCCATTGTGGATATTGTTTACACTATTAATCTATTTTTGTTCATTTATTTATTCATTTGCATGTGCATTGCTACCTTTAGCAGTACGCTTTTTTTTTTCTCCTACAGAAGAATTATTGTTGTGTTTTCACATTATCTATTTTGCACTTTGTTACTTGTCACTTTACCACACACTGTGGTTATTATTTACACTGTTGATTTATTTGTACTGCTACCTTAAGCAGTATTTTTTCTCTGATTACTTGGTTCTCTTTTAACTACTTGCCTACCAGGCACGAACACCTCCTTCCTGACCAGGCCATTTTTCAGCTTTCAGCGCTGTCGCATTTTGAATGACAATTGCGCGGTCATGCAACGATGTACCCAAATAAAATTTTTATCATTTTTTCCCCACAGATAAAGCTTTATTTTGGTGGTATTTGATCGCCCCTGCGGTTTTTATTTCTTGCGCTATAAACAAAAGAAGAGCAACAAGTTTGAAAAAACATAATATTTTTTACTTTTTATTATAATAAATATCCAATTTTTTTTTTTTTTTTAAACAAATTTTTTCCTCAGTTTAGGCCGATCACAATAAGCGTATATTGATTGGTTTGCGCAAAAGTTATAGCGTCTACAAAATAGGGGATAGATTTATAGCATTTTTATTATTTTTTTTTTTTTACTAGTAATGGCGGCGATCTGCGATTTTTATCATGACTGCGACATTGCGGCGGACATATCGGACACTTTTGACACATTTTTGGGACCATTCACATTTATACAGCGATCCGTGCTATAAAAATGCATTGATTACTGTATAAATGTGACTGGCAGGGAAGGGGTTAACACTAGGGGGCGCTGCAGGGGTTAATGTGTTCCCTATATGAGTGATTCTAACTGTGGGGGAGGGGACTGACTGGGGGAGGGGACCGATCGGTGTCCCTATGTACAAGGGACACACCATCGGTCTCCTCTCCAGTGACAGGACGTGAATCTGTGTGTTTACATACACAGATCCACGTCCTGCTCTGTTACTGGGCAATCGCGGGTGCCCAGCGGACATCGCGGCCGCCGGGCACGCGCATTGGGTCTCTTCCGCGCGCCCCCTAGTGGCCAAAATGTAGACGACGTCATATGACGCGTCCCGCCACAAGAGCCGCACCGCTCCGCCGTCAATAGACAGTGGGCGGTCGGCTAGAGGTTAAACAGCGCAGCACCAACCCCCATTTGTTCAAATGTTGTATAAGACACAGCCTTCTTGCTAAACCTAATAATGGGTAGGGATGAGCCTGTGGTTCGAGTCGAACGTAAGTTCAACTGGAGTGTTCACTTGCTCACAAATGAACCTCGCCGTCACCCGCTACCCCACCAAGACATGGTAAATGCAGAGAAGACAGCGAGCGGGCAGGGGATCACACTGGCGGCATGCGATGACACAGTGGCAGCATTTGATGGGCACACTGGCAGCATTTAATGGGCACAGTGGCTGCGTTTGATGGGACAGTGGCAACATTTGATGGGCACAGTGGCAGCATTTGATGGCACAGTGGCTGCAATAGATGTTTTTTTTTTCAGAATTTTTCAGTTAGTTTGGTTCAAAAATTTTGAGCACCAGCCACCACTGCACCTGACTGTTGATGCACCTTGTGCCCATGTTGATGGGGACAAGGGCCTCATCCCTACAACTCTTGCCCGGTGGTTGTGGGGGTCTGCGGGTGGGGGGCTTATCAGAATCCCAGTCCTTCCCTATGTGAATGGGTAGGGGGTACATTGTACCCCTACCCATTCACCAAAAAATTGTCAAAAAAGTAAATGACAGGAGACTGTTTTGGACAATTCCTTTATTGGAAAAAAAAAAGCATCCTGTGATGTCCATCCGTCTTCAATCACGGCGCCAACAGGCCCGAAAAATAGAAAAAAAAAAAAGCTCTGCCTTGATGGAAGGCGTTCTGCCAACTGCTATCTCTTGGCTGTGACAGCTGTTATATAGACCAAGGGCCTCACATCACTCCAAGCCATTAATTTTATATTTTATATATTTTTGGGAACGCACGCCGTTTTTTTCAATGTTTTTTTTATCTATATTGCTGTGACCCAGCAATACATTACAGAACACCCAGATGGAGGGGACAAGATGGGAACAGAGGAGATACCCAGAAAAGGGAGGAACCACTCAGAGATATGGAGAGAGACCAAGGCCCTATGGGGCACCACAGGTATCCATTTCACCAAACACAAGAGATGGATGGACCAATAACCAAGAAAGAGAGATGGGTCTAACACAGAGAAATATGGAAAGAGGAAACAGGCAAGAGGTAAGAGAGGAGGGAGAAAGAAAAAGACAAAGAGAACACTAGAAGAAGGGATCTACAACTTAAGTAATGCCCAATTTTCAGATGAAGAAATGCATGTCCTGGACTAAGGCTTGAAGTTTGCACCTGCCAAAACACTAGACAAATTTGAGGCCTATATTGACCTTCAGAAATTCATGAGGAAACTGAATCTGAAAAAACATTTTTCAATGAATGGAGACACCAGAGTACTGGAACACACAACATTTGTCCAAACTAAACTTAAGAACAATTCAATCTTCAGTCCTAAGACCCCTGGCAACCACTGCCTTGGAGCTTTCAAAAAGATGGTAGAAGAAGGCCTGAAAAAATTGGAAAAGAAAAAAACTGGGAATAAGAACATATGGAAAACCATCAAAGAAATAGGAAAAAAGAAGGAAGTGGTAATACTTCCAGCTGACTAGGTTGGGGGCCTTGTTATATTAAATAAAAAGGACTATGAAGAAGAAATGGATAACCTACTTAAGGTGGAGAACACATACATGAAACTAAAAGGGAACCCTAAACTATGATATGAAAAGAAGCTAAAACATTTGTAAAAAAGGGGAAAGATAAGGCAATACTTAGCAAGAAAGAAGCTGAATACTTGGTGTCAGAATCCACAAAACCCCCTGTAATATAGCATGTTTCTAATGCACCGTACTCGCGTCAATTCCGATTGTGTGTAGCCTAGTCCGACGGACAAAGTGCCACGCATGCTCACAAAAAATTCTGAGAGGGAAGCGCTCGGTCAGGTAAAACTAGCGTTCATAATCGATATAGCACATTCGTCACGCTGCAATGTTAAAAATTGTTTAATGCAGCGCATTCTCTTTTTCTTTA
This sequence comes from Lithobates sylvaticus, assembly GCA_028564925.1. Lineage (NCBI taxonomy): Eukaryota > Metazoa > Chordata > Amphibia > Anura > Ranidae > Lithobates > Lithobates sylvaticus. The sequence goes on from CM053035.1 coordinate 75,741,536, forward strand.
TAATGCTAGAAGAATGAAGTTGTTTTACTGCTCATATTCACACAGACTTCTCACAAGTGTATTCCTTTATTCTTTTTCCTGATTTAATGAATAGAATATTTTTATTCGTCAGATCTCCCGAATCCCATTTTGTGGTTGTTTTTTTAATCAAGATCTCTTTTTTTTACATATTGCTCATCTTCTAAATTTTTTGTGTGTCTTTTGTGTGTCAACTTAACACAACACCATTATTATCTTTTTCTTTTATTGTTTATTTTTTTTTAATCTGGAGGAGGTTGTTTGGTGTTAGTGCATCTTGTTAATTTGACTTTGTATTTTTGAAATGTACCTGCCTACTCACAAATAAACTGTCCTTTTTTAAGTAAAACACATAGGCAAGTATTTAACCCAAAAAAACTTTATTAGGTGTCATAATCAAATAAAGAGGAAGGAAGGCAACGCTGGAGAAACTGGGGAAATTGGCGAAGCCTTTGGCCTCCAGGGCAGACATCAACTATTTAAATGGAAAAATTGTTGGCCTGAGGAGTCCATATCTAAGGGAGTACAGTCTGGTCCAGAAGTCCAAGAGATCAGGAAGAGCAGATGACATCTATGTCCCCAAGCTGTGGTCATATAACAGGCTGCATCTTCTGTCAGACCAGACAGAACCCAGGCCATCACTCTCTGGTTTTTCTTAGGCACTTCCCTCCAGGCTTCCTTCCAGGCTGTGGCTCTGCTCTTGTAGTTGTGGCAGGAGGTGGAGGAGGAGGGCGATGTTCGACCTCCCGGCTGCCACTTGCCACAGCCTCCTCCCGGCTGAGGTCTTCCTGTGTATGAAAATGGGACATAGTTTTAGTTTTTTGTTCATCAATCACACATTTTTCAGCTCATGACAGTTGCAAATTGAATGTTAATAAATAGAACAGACTATCATTCTGAGCCCATAATTTTTCAGTCTTGTCATAATCATTTTTGGTCACTACTGTCTCTTGATATGTAAAACACTTTGTTAAATCAGAACTCATATCACTATCAACATCTAGTTAACATCATTAAATATATGACAATCAATATGTTGAACAATGCTATACCTGTCTCAAGCTGGGCCCCTCAACATCTTCCTGCCTGGAATGCCCAGGTTGGACATCGGAAGCCTCAGCTGGGGGGAAGGAAGCCTTGAAGGAAGATGGTAGATGCAGCCTGTCATAGTACAACATCCTGGGGACATAAATGTCATCTGCATCTCCTGATCTCAGGGAAATCTGGACCTTCCTCCGCTCCCTCAGATATGTGCTCCTCAGGCCACCAATTTTTAACTTCACATAAGTGATGTCTGCCGTGGGGACCCTCGCCTTCACCAAAGCAAGCAGTTTCTCCATCGCTGCCTTCCTCTTTCTTCGGTCCATATAAAAAGGGTTGTTAATCTGCCACAGGCAGGGCAGCTCCCTGAGCATATCAATGACTAGCCCCAGAAAATGTGGTTCCTTGAACCCATCCATATTCTCTGCAAGACACAATACAAGACAAACCCTAATGTCAGGCTATACTCTCCTAATCTGGTCCCAATATAGGCCTCAATCTAGAAGCACTATAGGCTAGCGATGAACCAAGTTAAAATTGTACCTTCGTTCAAACGATCGGCGCTTCCGCTACTCCTTCCTTCCCTCACAGATCGTACATACGACGCATGCGTGTTAGGTTTTATATGCAGTGCGCATGCGTGAAACTCCGCCCGCCCCTGACGTTCTTTCTAGTCTATTCCCCACCCCTTCTCTTTTGGCGCAGTGGGGAGAGCACATGGCGGAGAGACAGCAGGTGCGCACTAATTATTCTACTAATGAGGAGGAGGAGGACGACGAAAGCCTGGAGCCAGAAACGTCCCGATCCCGGAGGAGAAGATTTAAGGCCTCAAATATGTCTTTTGTAGAGATGGCGGAGATGGTGGACATATTGAAGAGGAGCGACTGTGACCGGAAGTATGGCCTTTACCCCAACCCAAATGTCAGAAAGGCCAAGATCATGGCTAAAGTTGTGAAGAGTCTGCAGAAGAATTTTGGGGTACGACGATCCAAGGATCAACTGGGGAAACGCTGGTCAGACCTGAAACTGAGGGAGCACGATCAGTACAGAAAGATCAAGCGACTTCTTCAAAAAAGTAAGTAGTTGTCATGTGTTCATATTATTATTATTGCTTGCATACTGCTCCATGTGCTTTGATTTAATGTTGTACAGTTAAAAATGGCCACTTTCATGTTCATGGGTTCAACAATCGTTCGTAGTAAACATCGTTTGTTCGCCCGCTTCAAATACGATGTTTTTTAAAGTTGGAGTTAACTACATTTGTTCAGGCCTATTTCTAGTCAAAGCAAGTTTGTTGTCTAGAGGGGTTTGTAACTAGCATGAAATGCAAACTTGATTCAGTGTAAAGGAGAGGACACTCAGTAGCTGTTTACACATCTGTACTCAGGAGCATTAGTGTGGGACACCAGAACACCCTTTTTACTAGGGTGTCCCACACACGTGCTCCAGTGGATACTATGGGGGTGTCTCCATCTGTGAAACTTGCACAAAACAGGTAAGTATTCCAGCTAGAGAAAGGCTCTAAAATAATGTTTTCAGCTTTGAACTCTGCCAAAAAAGACAATTGTACGACACTTCCCAAGCAATGTTTCATCTTCCTATTAGTGCCCTCAAATATCGGTGTGCTAAGTATTCCTTTTTTACATTCTCATAGGGGAGAGAAGACTCGGGATGTCTGAGGACACCAGGGACCCCACACCTCCCAAAGAAGGGGAAATACCAACACCAGAAGCAGAGGAGGAGGAGGAAGAGGGAGAGGTTGTTGAAATTGGCAAAATTGGCACCACAACAGGTGAGTGTCTAAGACCACAGCTTCAGGTAATGTAATCGATGTATGCCTGCATATTTATAATACACAATGTGTTTTTTTTGGGTTATTTTTAGGTGATGTGGATGTTGTGGAAGAAGAATTGCATTTTACTAGTGAAAGTGCCCAGATCATCATCGGGGAGATAATAGGGTGCAATCGCGATTTAGATATTATCAAGAAAAACTTCAATGATGTCCAACAAAAAATGAAGAACATCATTGATATTTTAGGGAGAATATGAAACACCCAAAACTAGCTAGCATCCATTTTCGTTTATAAAAAACACTTTTAAATTTGTGAAAAAGCCAAATTTCGAAGATGCACACAGTGTGTCCACATGTGCTATCTCTCATCATGGGGGATCAATGTACGTGTTTTGTGGGTGCAACCCCTTCCTTGCTACTAAAGTGGCTGAGATGAAGTGGTTGCACCCCCAAAACACGTACATTGATCCCTCATGATGGGAGATAGCACATGTTGACTTTAGGCATGGGATGAGTAGGAAAATGCCCAGTTTGATTCACAATTTGTGGGCATCTTCCAAATTTGGCTTGTACAGGGGTGACACCCCATGTGATGAAGGCAATAGCAACACAGTTTGGACATACACATGTCTGATATTGTCTTCACTTTTCAAAGTTGAACTTTGTAAGTTCCTCTGTTCTGTATGTTATGCTTTGCTACATGACTGTTTCCTCAAAAACGGCAAGTTATATTAATGTGACCAAAAATAATGTTATATACACCAAATATGTTGGTTTGTTGTAAAACCCTTTTATAAACGCACATGTGAATGTGCTTTGAGTAAAAAGTTTAATTAGCAACAATGTGTGGCTTCCTTTTTCAATTTGAAAAATAAGTATTTGTAGTAAAGTTGTTGTTTTCTGTGACAATGGGTGTTATTTACTAAAGGGAAATCCACTTTGCTCTCTAAGTGCAGTTTCAGGTGCACTTTTGCAGTGCACGTGTAGTGCATAGTGGATTTGCCTTTAGTAAATAACACCCACAGTGCTATATGCCATTTTCAGGACACATTTCTGTCATGGTGTGAAAATAAGCAATATTTTTGTCAGTAATGCACTACATACATTAACAACAAAAACAAGGTGTGTGTGTGTAGCAGACCCACAACATAAGAAAAATATTATCTGAAGAAGAGACTGTCACCTCATCTGGCACAGAAATTTGTTTAGCACTGTTGAATTAAAAGGCCCAAAAATAATAGAAACCTAGGAGACACCTAAAACAACACCCAAGCAGTAAATGAAAACAAATATTATTGCAGTTTCCAAGAAAAATTTATTTACACAGGATTGTTTTTTCATGGTATAGATCTAGTAAAGAACCATTGGCGAGATGGCAACAAAAAAATCCTGGTGTCACAAAACGAGACTAGATGGATATACAGGTTGGAGTACCTGGCACCTGGGGGCCTCAACCTGGATATCGACCTTAACTGCTTCATATCCAATTTCTAAACCTAGTCCTCCTCTCATTCATATGACAGGCTTCAATTAGTGAAATGTTCTATATGGGAAACAAAAAATGCTGGGGCTATTGCCCCCTATAGGAATTAAATACAAAAAATCTTATAACAGAAGATACATTTGAACATCATAGGGCATACTCCTAGATTGAACACTTGTAGTCCAGGAAGATACATTGAACAATAAGATGATTGGAAAATAAAGAGGGCTATCCTATATAAATAAAATATGGCCCAATATGCACACCAGGGTGCTCATACTGAAGCTACGACATAACCACATAAGTACAATCACTTCACTATCTATAAGATACAAGGTTCTTCTGAATATCGTATTTTAAAAAAAGCAACTCCTCGGTAAACCTAGTGTCTCCACCTTTACATAGTAATATCTGCCTTGCAGTAGAGGTTTGAGGGAGCAATACCAAGAGTGGCCACATGTGGTTCGTAGATATTCAGGGTTTAGAAAGGCAGGGCTAGTATAACACAAATAGGCTAGATAAGATCCCTAGATTAAGAGTTGAAGTTTAAGGTAGATACCTAGAATAAATAGTACATTTGCATAAAAATGGGAAAATTGATTTTTGGGGCCACTTAATTGAGATAATGTACGGTTTGATACATTCATTGAGATCATTTGGTTCACAAGGCTGTTACCACCAACATGGGGGCATAGATGTCATTGTAAGACTGATATTCTTGTTGCCCAATAGAACATTGCCTCCTCTGAGTAGGGCACACACATCATGTGTAATGAAGTACACATATGGTTAAACATCTTGCAAGCTTAAAGCGGAGTTCCACCCTAAAGTGGAACTTCCGCTCATCGGATTCCTCCCCCCCTCCGGTGCCACAATTGGCACCTTTCAAGGGGGAGGGGGGTGCAGATACCTGTATAATCCAGGTATCTGCACCCACTTCCGGGAATAGCTAGCCGCAGATGCCCCACTCCCCATTGTGTTCTGAGAAACACACAGTTCCCAGGACACAACGGGGACCAGTGAAGACGCGCAGCGTGACTCGTGCATGCGCAGTAGGGAACCGGGCAGTGAATCCGCAACGCTTCACTTCCTGGTTCCCTGACAGAGGATGGCGGCGGGGGCAGCCGAGAGATGAGCGATCGCTCGTCATCTGCTGCCGACATCGCGGGCACCCAGGACAGGTAAGTGTCCATTTATTAAAATTCAGCAGCTGCAGTATTTGTAGCTGCTGACTTTGAATACTTTTTTTTAAGGTGGCACTCCTCTTTAAGATAGGGCAACATAGGTATCAGATAAAGAATAATACCTGTATCGCCCATGATATACTGTTTACTCTGAATATAGCAATTTTAATTAGGAGAATAATTGTTAGTGGTTTAACTTTACTGGATAATATCTGGATTGTAATGGTTAGCGGGATTGCAGGGATTAATTCCAAACCTGGCCACAAGGGAGGCATAGCATGCAAATAATTAGGCTCCAATAGGGCACAGCCAATGAGAAAGGCAGCTCAGACATGCCCCCCTCCCCCCCCCCCGGGATGCTTGTGGATGTATATAGCATAATCATCCCCCAGGCATGCTATGGATTCAAAATTAGAGATCGGGAATACATGGCTCTCTCTTGTTTTAATACCCTGCCTATAGAGGGTGTACCCTGCAGGCCGCTCGCTATAAGAGATGTAGAGTGTACCAAGATGGCACCGCCTCAGACGATGTCCTATGATGAAACGCACAAGGTGGGGCTTTTGGTACGCACTTATGTCACTTCCGGTTGCGGGTTCCGGCCCGTGGAATGCACACCGGCCTGGAGCTTATGATCTGCAACCAATTCATAATGTTTTTACTTGTCTGAGTCAAGGCTTTTTTGCGATATTGTTCACTTTGTGTTTTGCTTTTAACCTTACAATATTTTTAACAATGTTTTAATAGGGGAACAAATGTAATGATTCCCTACCCATGCAGTAGGAAGATGTGTTATAATTTATAAATTCTAAATACAGCTGCCCGTTCCAAGGTTGTGAATAACCAAATAACCAAGTAAAAATGTGTATGTGATGAACCACGCTTACTATAGGTAAATTACCTTAATATAAAAATAAACGGTACAAATTATAATGTGCAACCACCGGATTCACTCCAATGGGAAATGCTCAAGCAATCAATCATAAATGTGCATAAACTATGATTAACATATAATATCATTAACTTAGTGAATCACAATCACAATCATTAGTGTCCAAGTAACCAAAAAAACTAAACAATTCAAGTCCAAAAAGGGGAAGCTCATCCAATATTTCCAGTGAGAAGGTGATTAATCCAATGATTAGGTGACTGTAGAAATCCTCCACCACACCAAGCAAACAGCCTACTCAACAGATGGAGATGACCCCTATTACAGAGATCATGACAGCCTTTTTGGATATTGGAATAAATCTGTAGGTCCGTCTCAGCGGTCCGGTGATGTCTCCAATCAAGCATTCAAATAGGGATGGGCACATGCATCCAGGTTAAACATAGAAATAAGGAACAAACTCCCATGGTGAAGTATATAGTGAAAAAAAGGGGGGTTTATTCAATAAAAAGGCTCCAAAAGCCATAAAATATACGATGAGGTTTAAAAACATACACGTGGATGCCGTTTGCGCTCCACCTGCGTTCCACTATGGGCGGAAGTGACGTATCACGCTCGACCACACCCTACCCATTTCGTCAGTGAGTCTGACGTCTTCCGGGGTCACATGACCGGATACATCACCTCCATGGTTTTATACTGCCGCCCATTAGAGAGTATCCAATCTAATCCAATCCTTCAAAATGGTATTGATTTTTTGGGGATTTTAACTATGTAATGGTATATATAATGTTCATTCAGCTTGAATAAATTAAATGTCAGGGCATATGATTGCTGCAACCCTCATTTGATTGCTTGATTTTGATTGATTTGAGGGGGTTTGAGGGGGGCTGAGAGCGTACAGGTGTGGGGGGGAGGAGAGCGTACAGGTGTGAGGAGAGTACTTGCACCACTGATCAATGAGTTTCATGATCCAGTCAATTCCTTCAGATATTTGCCTTATGTGAATCGTTTGCCATGTAAGTAAACTAATTCATGTATTATATCACATGTTATGTTAATGTACTGCTTGGTTTGCCATTTAGCTGAACAATGATAAATATTATTACTTTGTACTAAAGATTAACGTATTTGTATACTTCCTTTATCTTTGTAGAAATGTATACCCATTGGAATCAATAACATAAAACCTCTGGGGGGCGTGGCCTAACTCTGGACCAAGATGGACGCTTAATCCATGCTCTCCAGCACAAAGGAGCAGCTAAACTTAATTTCGGGACAAATACACTAAATCCAACGATGGGAAAGGGTGACAGGAGCTTCTCATCATCCCGGGAACCACAAGAGGCAAGCCAGAATCATTTTAACAGCATCCCTGTGATGTTCCGGACATCGCTGGGAGAAGGCCCCAAAGCCGCGGCCTCACCTAAACCCTCCGTCCCGCTCGGCGGCTCCAGCGCTACGACGGACGGCACGAAAGGTGCCCAAAACCCTGCAAATCAGGCAATAATGCCATCACAGCACACACAAGCCCTCTGCCTCTCAGACCTGCAAGCAGTGGCCCTGGATATTAAAGCAACTTTATCTGCAGCCATCACAGACCTAAAAGCAGATATACAGGGAGTTGCAGCAAGGATGGGAGCGGTGGAGCGGGCCACAGCACGTCAAGCAGATGCCATAAAACAGGTACAGAAAACCTCTGACATGCATCTTTCACACATTATTGAAATTCATCGCCACCTAGAAGACCTTGATAACCGAGGAAGACGTCACAATATTTGAATCAGGGGGGTCCCAGAACTAGCAGACCAAAACCCACTAGAACAAACAGCTGCAGCAATATTTAATGACTTGCTAGAAAGACCCCCTGATTCCCCCATTGATTTTGAGAGAATCCACCGAGCCCTCAGACCGAGAGAAAGAGACACAGACCCTCCCAGAGACAAAATATGTTGCCTGGTAAACTTCCCTCTAAAAGAAGCCATTCTAAAAAAAGCAAGGGAGAAAAACATGGAAATTAAATAAAACTGTACCAAGACCTATCAAACACCACATTGCAGCAAAGCAGAGCTTTACGCCCGATCCTAGACCAATTGCGTACCAGAGGAATCCCTTGCAGGTGGAAGTTTCCATTCTGTCTCTCAGCCACATGGAGAGGACACACAGCACTGTTACGCACACCTGAGGATTTTTAATCGTTCTGCGAAACACTGAACATCCCTGTAACTGAAATCCCTGATTGGTACAACTCCTTCATGCTGAATGAAACATGAATTGAAGTGACAAACAACTACACTCCCAGAGCTCAAAGAAACAGAGATCCTCGCCGTTGATCGCCATCGGCCCAATACAACAGAAGAGGTATAATGCAAGGAAGCCCTGAAATTTCACCACCTAGACGCAGAGACCGCATGGATCGACAAGACCAAATGGACACCTGAAAACTAATTAACTATCGGAGATCCAGTTGTCAATTTATTCGCAAACAGATATAGGCAACTGATTTACACCTTCCCTGTCTTCATACACTCAGAAGATACACCAAAATGGGAAAACAAAACCGTCCAACAGACGAAATCCAGTCACTAAGTTAAAATTTTGCGTTTAAATAATAAACGGTTTACATTTACCTCTCCCCCTGTTTTCTTTTGTTTTTTCTTTCTCCTTATTTACAGAAAAGTGGCATACATCAATCACAGCAAACCCACCACCTCCTAGTTCACTTGAACACTCTCAGATAAGAACAGAACAAACAAATTCAACATCACGAGGGTACGATTGATATGCCTGAACTGTGAGGGATTGTATGTAAGTAGCACACTCGCATTACTTTTTTCCAGATACCTAGGAAAGTTAAATGTGAATATAATTTTCCAAACTTCAGCTATTCAATATCAGACTCGCCTTATAATATAGGAACTATGATATTTACAGAATATACTTCCATTTATAGTTGGACATATCAGACTTTATGATATACGTGTAGCGGTCACAGTTCAACAAGTGTGCGCTATAAATGGAAATTTAGTTTTTTCCCTCAGAACAGTAATGGGGTTCTGAGGGTTAATTGTACAGGTTTACTTCGGCATCAGTCTGGCTGGGCTGGGCTAGGGTTCTGCCTGGTCATGGGTGCAGTAAGGCACCCATGATAGGTTGAGAACCAGGCCTGGTTGGACGTCTTAGGTACCAATCTTTCCCGGAGCCAATCAGTGGGCGCGTCTGGCCCTGCTGCATAGTCTGGGAAGTGGTACTTAAAGTGGTGTTGCCACCAAAAACAAAAATTAGGCTCAAAAATCATTAAAAAAAATAAATAAAATAATTGGAAAAAAAAATGTTTTTACTCACCTCTAAATGTCTGTTGCTAGGGGGTCCCTCGTAGTCTGCCACCTTTATTGCCCGGGCAATGACATCACTTCCCGTAGGCGCCGCACAGTCATCTGAGACCTGTCATGTGTCCCAGATGAGTGAGCGTCGAATCACGGTGCACGGCGCCGCTCGCGCATGCGCAATGGGTGCCTGGCTGTGAAGCCACAGCCGGGTGCCCACATTAGGAATGCCGGCGCCGCGAGCGGAGCGGGGAACGAGGGGGGTCTCGTTCCCCTGCATCGCTGGACCCCGGGACAGGTAAGTGTCCGATTATTAAAAGTCAGCAGCTGCCGTATTTGTAGCTGCTGACTTTTAAAAAAAAATTTTGTGGGCACACCTCTTTAACCACTTCAACACCGGGCGATTTTACCCCCTTCTTTACCAGAGCACTTTTTGCGATTCGGCACTGCGTCGCTTTAACTAACAATTGCGCGGTCGTGCGACGTTGCACCCAAACAAAATTGACGTCCTTTTTTTCCCACAAATAGAGCTTTCTTTTGGTGGTATTTGATCACCTCTGCTGTTTTTATTTTTTGCGCTATAAACAAAAGAAGAGCGACAATTTTGAAAGAAAACACAATATTTTTTACATTTTGCTATAATAAATATCCCATTTTAAAAAAAAATAAAAATTTTTTACTCAGTTTAGGCCGATACGTATTCTTCTACATATTTTGGTAAAAAAATTTGCAATAAGCGTATATAGATCGGTTTGCGCAAAATTTATAGCGTCTACAAAATAGGGGACAGATTTATTGCATTTTTTTTTTCTTTTACTAGTAATGGCGGCGATCTGCGATTTTTTTTCCGTGACTGTGACAATGCGGCGGACACTTCGGACACTTTTGACACATTTTTGGGACCATTCACATTTACACAGCGATCGTTGCTATAAAATTGCAGTGATTACTGTGTAAATGTGACTGGCAGGGAAGGGGTTAACACTAGGGGGCGCTGCAGGGGTTAATATGTTCCCTAAGCTAGTGATTCTAACTGTGGGGGGAGGGGAATCACAAGGGGAGGAGACCGATCGGTGTTCCTCCGTACTGGGAACACATGATCGGTCTCCTCTCCACTGACAGGACATGGAGCTGTGTGTTTACACACACAGCTCCACGGTCCCGTGCGGTCCCGCTGTTTTCACGGGCAATCGCGGGTACCCGGAGGACATCGCGGCCGCCGGGCATGCGAACCGGGCCCCGAGCGACGCAACGGGCGAGCGCGCCCCGCCGGCGGCGCGTGCGCGCCCCCTAGGCGGCCGGGAATGGTAGGACGTCATATGACGCCCACCCAGGATGGGAGATTCACCTTGTGAGCGTCATATGACTATACGTGGGTAATGAAGTGGTTAAGGTGCTGCAGTCACATGTTCAGGGTTCGGATGCAGCTTTTGGTTCCTGGTTCTGGTAAGCCCAAGAAAACAAGGCTGCCCCTTGGGGGCTTGCAGTACGGGATTTACAGTTACCTCGCAGTGCATTGGAATAGAGGGTGAAGTGTATTTTGAACTGCGCCATTAACGATCAGCGCCATTTTGGAGAGACTTTCACTGAGGTGCGTACGTGTGGGAGGAGCCCTTGCCTAAAAGCCTGCGAAGCTACACAGCCCAAGCACCCAGTGGGAGGAGTCTGCGCTGATCTTTTCCCGCACGAGGCACCACGTGAGAGTGTGTTGCGGAAGGAGAAGAAGCTGGTTGAGTTCTCGGAGTATTGGAGAAAAGATACCAAATCTTCTCTGAAAAATGTACCGTTTCCCGGGTGTGCAGCCTGCATCTGGACCCAGGATGCCTACAGCGAGGGGGCCAGCAGGCATACAGATGCCCGACACCGTGATCACAGACACGGGCAATTTGTTGCTGCCGCAGGGGCGGTTCGTGTTGTGCACCATTGGAGACATGGAGGCCCTTGGAATGTTGTGCGGAAATTGACGGGTTGGTCACAAACCCCTGGCCGTTCACCAGGTGCCGAAGGTGTGGAGAGTACACCTTTAAAGTGGAGCACTCCACCGAACTGCCTCAAGCCTACCACATGGACTTGGCCACAGGTGTGGCTACTGAGAAAACTATCGCTTATGTTCCGGCTAAAGAGCCCGAAGTTCGGGTTTCATCCACAGTTGCCAGTGCCCCCAACAAGGACATTGCTGCTACACGGGCCCGAGAGTCAACCCCTGAGGTGATGGACATGGCCTCGTCCACCATTACTGATTTCACTGCCATGCCTGCCTTGGAGGAAGCGGAGCCACTGCATTCTTCGACTAGTCGCAATAAGGGTCCGCAGCCCTCTCCAGTGGCAGCTCGCCGAACAAAAGCCATCGCTTTGGAAGGGCCATCGCAGTCTATGGGTGGAAGCACCGAGGGAACCGTGAGTACCAAAACAGTAAAGAGATTTGTATTACGGGACTCTGACTTAGAATCTTTTTGCTCCGTACCGGAGGCCGAAGAGGCTGAGGAAATGTTTGATGCAATGTCTGATGAGTTGTTGTGGTCGTGTGGGGATGATGTGGCCGCTGCTTGTGGAGTTGTTTCGGGTTGGCTAGCCCTTATCGAGGGGGATGAGGTGCCACGAGTGGAGACCCCATCAGCCAGAGGTGCCCTGATGCCCAAGCTTGAAAATTTGCCAGTGCTCTCAAGTAGCGCCGCAGGCTTGGTGAAGAGGGCCCCAAATTCATGTATACCCCCTGGAGATGGAGTCACCCGTAATCTACCGAGACTAGCCAGGTCTCAGAGACTGTTGCATAAGCGGGTGGCAACAGACTATGGACTTGAGTTCCCTTACGTGCCTAGGGAAGTCATGGACATTATAGAGGAAAATCTGGAAAAGTGGTATGCGGAAGATGTCTGGGACTACCTTAATGTCCGAAAACCACTGCGAAAAAAGCATTTTCCCGGGAGATGTACGATCGGTTTCAAGGATGTCTGTTGCACTGGAGTCATGGTCGGCACATCTATTGTGACAAAGTTGTGATCTGCAGACCGGATAAAGACAGTGCTGTGTATTACATCACCACCTATGATGTTCAGACGGGTAAAGACTTGGTTTTGCGGAGGCGCATGCGCGGCGGCACCTAAGATGGACGCTTAGTCCGGGAGCTCCGTCCCGTCCCAGCAGCACAGGCCTCTCTATAGCGCCGGTACAAGCTAAAACCGCCCGGATTACATCCCCTCGGGCTGCGGACAGCCCGGTGAACATTCCGATGTACTCGGGGGCTGTGAGGAGGAATCTGAAACCCTCTTTTTTTGTTTTTTTCAATATCTTTATTTATCAAAAGTTTTTTCTTTTACAACAAAATATCCGTACCGTTACATCTATACACAAAGTATTTACTAGATATCTTATAGGTTATATAGTTATATTGTATCTTATATTATTTGCCGTATTTCACCATATATATATAACCAACTATAAATCTTGTATCACATACATTTTTAATACTTTTTCCCTTTCTCTCTTACCTTTCTCCTCCACTCATTCTTCTACATCCATCACATTCATTCTATCCGGGAAAAGGGGAAAAAAAAAAAAGAGGGGGACTAAACCTACCCCTCCCTCCCTCATTTCTCTCCCCCACCACCCCTCCTGCCTCTACAAAGATTCTTTCCATTTAGGATATAATATATTAAATTCTATCCAGGTCTGCCATGCATTCCTTGTTTCATCCTTACTTTCATTTTCTTTTTCCATTCTTCTTTCCAGTAAGCACATTTCGTTCATCTCCATCTCCCATTCTTTTATATTAGGGCTCCTGCTATTTTTCCAGTTTCTAGCTATTATAGTACATGCTGCCGTTAGAAAATACCTCAGGGTACCTTTCCTCACCCTTTTTACGGATCCCATGTTCATAGACAATACCAACATCAAAATGTCGGGTTGAATTTCTATTCCTGTCATTAATGCATATGTTTTATATATTTGCTCCCAAAAGCCATAGACTCCAGGACAATCAAACCAAATATGTGACATTGTTCCAATGGCTTTGTGACATCTCCAGCATGTATCTTTGTTTTCAGGGCTAATTTTATTCATATCTGTTGGGCATTTGTACCATCTAGCTAGCAGCTTATAATTCCTTTCCTGATGTCTACTGGATTTGGATAATTTATGTGTAATTTTAAATACTTCCTTCCATTTTTCTAATTCTTTTTTTTTTTCCACTTCAGCAATATTCAAGAGATTATTATTCAACTTCTCGTTCATTTATATCTCTCGTTATATTTCACATCATTGTGGAGTTTTATTACGAAGAGAATTAAACAGTACAGTTTACCATTTTACATAATATTTATTATCACCTTTTGAATTTTTATTTCTCTTTTATAATGTGTGGGGTTTTTCTTTTACCTTCCTATTCCCTTTCTTTCCCTCCCCCCTCCCAATCCCACCCACCCTGTTTCCCAATACCTCTCGTCTTCTTGTTTCAAACACCATTTCGCTATATCATTCTATTTATATGATCGTTTCGGCATATTCCCAGGTCTGTTTGAAAGTCTGCCATCTTTTCCATTTTTTCAGATCATCTTCTTCTCCTTCTTCTCCATTGTACCTCAGTTTTTCAAGGTGATATATTTCTTCCACTTTTAAGACCCACTCTCTTTTAGTGGGTGCTTCTTCCTGCTGCCATTTTTTCGGGATAAGACCCTTGGCTGCATTTAGCATCTGGGGAATTAATGTTTTTGTAAATTGCTTTATTGGATCGTCTGTCCCGTGGAATAAGGGATATCTAATTCTAATTCCTCTTCCCACCTTTTTATGTATATTATCTCTTGACCATTATTATTAATCATTAAATATTTGTATATATTAGACAAATTATGGGTCGGTTTTTGTTCCTCTATTAAAATTTTCTCAAAATCTGTTAGGGGTCTATTAACTACATCTTCTTTTACTATACAGGAAGTGTATTTGTGTAATTGCCAGTATTGTATCCAGTTATTTTTTATATTCGAAACCCATGACTTCTAAATGTATTAACCTATCTTGTTCCATTATCTCCCATATTCTAGTATCTTGTTTTTTATTCCATTTCAAAAAAGTTCCTGATTTCATTGCTTGTGGAAATTCCGGATTATCAAATATGGGAGTCATTGGGCCAATATATGTTGATCCCTTGCCCTGTCTTACTAGTCCATCCCATACTTTCATTGTCTGGGCAACAAAAAACGGCAATGATCTTAAACTAATGGCCGTAGTCTCTTCTTCTAATCTGACCCACTGTTTAGCATCTTCATTTTGGAACCAATCTACAATCCTAGTTATTAAGGCTGCTTTTAGGTATGTCGAGATATCTGGGAGTGCCAGCCCTCCTTCCTCCTTTGACCGGGTTAGTATTGTCCTGCTTATTCTAGCAGGTTTACCTGCCCAAATAAAACTTCCTATTGCCTTCCGCAATTGATTTAATATATTCTTTAAAGGAAAAAGTGGTATGGTCTGGAATATGTATAAAATTTTGGGTAATATATCCATTTTTATTATGTTTATCCTCCCTATCCAGGAATAGGTCCCTTTTGTATATTGTTGCAATGTCTTTTTTTATTTTATTTGTGATTGGGAGGTAATTAAGTTCGTATAATTTATCTAGTTCTTTAGGGATATATATTCCCAAATATTTTACAGCTAGGGGTTGCCATTTGAAAGGAAAGTTAGCTCTAATTAGTTCTATTTTATCTTTAGGAAGTGCAATGTCCATTATCTCCGACTTATTATAGTTTTCTTTGAAATTACTTACTTTAGCAAAATTGTTGAATTCTTGTATTCAATTTGGAAGTGTTATTATAGGATTTGTTATGTAAACTAGTAAATCGTCTGCATAAATGGACATCTTATATTCTACATCTTTTACTTTCAACCCCTGTATATTTGTATTGTTTCGGATAGCTATCGCCAGGTGTTCCATGACCAACACATATAGAAGAGGGGACAAGGGACATCCTTGTCTCGTTCCATTGGTTATCTTTATGGGCTCCGAGGTTTCTCCGGCCATTCGTATTCTAGCAATAGGTTTCTGGTACAATACCATTATTTTTCCTAATAGGTTTGGTCCTATTCCCCATTGTTTCAATGTCTCGTCGAGAAAACACCATCCCACCCTGTCGAACGCTTTTTCGGCGTCCACAGCCAAGAGACAGGATGGGATGGTGTGTCTCTGAGCATATTCCATAAGGTGGCACTCTGTCACAAAACCCTCAACGTATCATGAGGGAATTTCATGACTTCTACAAATCCCTGTATGGCAATCCTAGTGGCCCTTCTCAACCCGCTATAGATCGGTTCCTTGATTCTATCCAGTGCCCCATCTTGCAAGAGTCTCAGCGCCTGAAACTTGATGCCCCTATCTCCGCAGAGGAAGTCTGCGCGGTTATTAAACATTTGAAATCACATTCAGCGCCGGGTCCGGAAGGCTTCTCTATACCCTACTACAAATCATTCTCCTCCACACTAGCTCCCTACATGGCCCGTTTTTTTAATGCTCTTAGGCAGGGAAGAACATCAATTAACACAGCATATATCACGGTTTTGCCCAAACCTGACAAAGACGCCAGCTCAGTTGGTAATTATAGGCCGATATCCCTCATCAATAATGATTTGAAGATTCTGACTAAAATCCTTGCAGACCGCCTGGCCTCCTTCATTAGCTTATACATAGACAAGGACCAAGTGGGTTTTATCCCAGGGAGGCAGGGGCCTGATCAAACCAGACGCGCAATTGATATAATTTCTCTCATTAATTCTAATTGGGACAAAGGCACTCCTAGGCAGGGCTGCTTGCTTTCCCTGGACCTCCAAAAAGCCTTCGATTCCGTCCACTGGTCATACATTTTCTCTACTTTAAAACGTTGGGGATTCGGTGAATCGTTTCTCAATATCATACATGCCCTCTATTCCACTCCCTCGGCACAGGTGCGTCTGCAGGGATTTTACTCAGAATCTTTCCCCATATTGAGGGGTACTAGACAGGGATGCCCACTATCCCCATTAATTTTTGCCATAGCGATCGAATCCCTGACGATTTCCATCAGAACAGACCCAAACATCCAAGGCTTTCAATGTGGCTCCAAACACCATAAATGCGCATTATTCGCTGATGACATTTTATTATTTGTCTCCTCCCCACTGACAACTCTCCATAATATCTGCCATCTATTAGACAAATTTAGTACCGTCTCGGGTCTAAAGGTCAACTACGACAAATCCCAAGCTCTTAACATTAACATCCCCGATTCCCTCCTGACCAGGCTCAGGGAGAGCTTCCGATTCTCCTGGAATAATCAAGCGATTAAGTACTTGGGGATTAAACTGACCCCCAAGGTGGAACTCCTCCACCTTGCAAATTATCCGCCTCTTTACAAAAAATTAGAGGAGGACCTCTCCCAGTGGTCTCGGCTCTCCCTGTCCTGGTTGGGTAGAATCAATACGATCAAGATGACCTTGCTTCCCCGTATATTATATTTCTTTAGAGCCCTCCCGATCCCAGTTGATAAGACTCGTCTAAAATTCTTTCAAGCTAGAATTAACAAATTTGTATGGGGTACAGGAGGCCATAGATTTTCAAAATCAGTCCTATTTAGATCCAGGGGGGCTTGGCCTGCCCAACTTGCTCTGGTATTTCCAAGCAGCCCAACTAGCACAATTGTCCACGGTTTACTCGCGGTGGGACCAGCCCAACTGGGTCCACATTGAGAGGCAAGCGGTCCCCCTTCACACTCTGGACTACCTTCTCTGGAGCCCCAAGAAACTAAGGCCCTCCATTTTATCCCCAACGCTATCACACTCCTTTGCCCTTTGGGACACATTAAAACACAACAGCCAACTGTCTTCCCCCATAGAACCATTGAAACACCTTTTTCACAACCCTGATTTCCAACCGGGGCTTGACATAAAAGCATTTGAGTGGTGGCTCAATAAGGGGCTCTACAGAATAGGTCACTTTCTCAGACCCTTAGGCCCCCTAACTAAAACTTTCTGTGTCAGTAAACTTGACATGCCTGAATCTGAATTCTTTAGGTTTACCCAGATCTCCGATTTCCTACACAAACGATGCAAATCACTAAAGAATGGGCCACAAATCACTCCATATGAACAATGGTGCGGACAGGCCATTGAGCAGAGAGGGGGAATCTCGTTGATCTACAAGGCATTATCCTCGGAGCAGTGTAAGACACCCTACATGCTGGCCTGGGAGGAAGATCTGTCCCAACACTGGAAATTAGAAACTTGGCACAGGAATTTTTCCCACTCTTTCAAAGGCATTATTAACACGAGCCTCATAGAAGCCAGCATCAAAGTAATCACTAGATGGTACCTGGTCCCCACAAAACTGGCATCTATCTTCCCAGCGACCTCACCTCTTTGCTTTAGGGGCTGCAACTTGAGGGGTGACATGCTTCATATCTGGTGGACTTGTCCCAGGATCCGTGATTTTTGGAACAAAATCTTCTCTTGGATACGCAAGATAACCACATTGCCTATCCAACAGTCCCCCCTCATTGCTCTCCTCAATTTCCCAGTAAGGGAAGCCTCCAAGTTCTCACAACGCCTCTGTCAGAGAACTCACGCGTTCCATGCCCGTCCTCGTCCAGTAGGGGTTAATCTCCGTTCGGCAAGCGCCAATACCCATGCGCAGCCTTCTCAACGAAACCGAACGTGCGGGCGTACCCGCGTACCAACGCTGACCTGTGCGCGCCCTCGTTTGTCAATACGAACGAGGGCACGCACTTCCACGTCAGCACGAACGTGTGCGCGTAATCACGCACGGACCCGTACCTCCACCAATCCCAGCACAAGGCGCCCTATATAAACAGGGCCTTCACATGGTGTCAGTGCTGGATCGTCTTCAGTCTTATCTCCTGAATACCTGCCTGAAGTCCCTGCCTACCTTGGTCCTGATTCACCTGGTTTTCCTGTTACCCTTCCTGGATTGACCCCGCTTACTGACTGCTTCCTTTGGTTTGACCTCAGCTTGGATCCCTGGACTACGGCTCTGCTCTCTGATTCGGTACCTTATCACCTGCCTGTTGCCGACCTATTGCCTGCCTTGACCACGAACTTGCCTTCTGCCTTGTACCTTGTTTGCCAGCCAGTTGCCGACCTACTTGCCTGCTTTTTGACCACGAACTTGCCCTCTGCCTTGTACCTTGTTTGCCAGCCAGTTGCCGACCTGTTTCCTGTCTTGACCTCGCGGTGCCTACATCCATCTGTTCGGCTGTTGCTGCACACAGCCTTGGATACCAACGTGAACACCAGCTCTTCAGAGGAACCAGTACTTCCAAGTACCAGTCTACCAGCCGCAGGCACTTGCACCCTTTCGTGCCCCAGCACTCCCTGTTCCCACCACCAGGGGTGTTTGGACCGGAACCGTGCACGAGGCCATCCCCAGCATCCGGACTCCGCTGTAAGGTACGTGATAGTACGATCCAGCCAGAATGGAGTCCGAAGGGGGTGCCTCGCCTTTGGAAGCTTTGTGCCAACAGATGTCGGCCCTTACCCTGGCAGTCCAGGGCCTGCGAGATGGCTATCATCAACTAGAACAGAGAGTGGAATCCATGGCCCCGGGCTCTGCAACTCACCAGGCCTCCCTGACATCCCGGTTTTCCGGCTCAGCAACCTCTGCATCGGCACCCACAGTAATGATGCCACCCCCAGAACCTCGTGTGCCCCCACCGGAACGGTTTTCAGGGGACCGCAGTAAGTTCCGCTCCTTCAGGAATGCCTGTCGGCTCTACTTCCTGCTACAACCCCGCACCTTCTCCCTGGAGAGCACTAAGGTGGGGTTCATAGTCTCCCTACTCCAAGGGGAGCCTCAGACCTGGGCCCACCGTATGTTGGAACAAGCCAGTCCTCTTCTGGATACCCTGGACTCATTTTTGGATGAAATGGCCAAGCTGTATGATGATCCTCAGCGCACCACAACAGCAGAGGCCAGCCTCCATGCCCTCCAACAAGGGCGCCGGCCAGTAGAGGACTACGTAACAGACTTTAGGCGGTGGAGTTCCGACACCTCTTGGAACGACGCCGCACTCCTCTATCAGTTCCGCATAGGCCTCTCCGAAGCTCTGAAGGATGAGCTAGCCCGAGTGGGAATCCCTAGTTCTTTGGAGGATTTGATTCAGCTGTCTATCCAGATAGACCGTCGTTTAAGAGAGCGGAGGTCCGAGAGGTCCAGCTTGACACGCCCCACATGGGTGTTACCCAAGGGTCCCAACTACCCTCCTACTCCCGTTTCCAATGTGCCTGCTGCCAACCCAGGAGCACCAGAGCCCATGCAAGTCGGCCTACTCCGCTCACCATTATCACCCGAGGAGAAACAGCGGCGTCGCCAGAACAACCTCTGCCTCTACTGTGGGGAAGCTGGGCACTACGCCAACACATGCCCGAATAAGATCCGTAAGTTCAATTCATCATCCCGTGTGCCTTTCGCCTTGTCTCTAATAAAAGCCGCTCACATCGCTGTTCCTATTTCCTTACAGCTCCCAGGAGAAATACTCCAAGTCCAGGCTATAATTGACTCTGGCGCATGTAGCTGCTTTGTGGATCATGCCTTCGCTCTACAACATAACATCCCATTAACACCTAAGCAGCATCAACTCTCCATACGGCTAGCAGATGGGTCAAATATCAAGTCCGGGCCTATTACCCTGGAGACACAACCCCTGTTCACCAGCATCCCACCAGGTCACCAGGAGCTACTCCGTCTGGATGTCATCTCCTCACCTTTGTTTCCTGTCATCCTAGGAATGCCTTGGCTACAGGCCCACAATCCCCAGGTCAACTGGGTCACCGGTGAGGTGACCTTTCAGTCCTCTTACTGTCTACAGAACTGTCTCAAGACCTTCCACCAGATTCCACCAGTTATTGGGTGCCTAAAAACGGACTCCGAATTCAAAGAGTTGGTGCCACCAGTGTACCACAACTTCCTGGACGTGTTCGATAAACAGAAAGCAGACACCCTTCCTCCCCATCGGGTCTACGACTGCCCGATTGAGTTACTACCTGGGGCCGAAATCCCTTTCGGGCGGATCTTTCCCCTGTCCGAACCTGAACTCCTGGTCCTCAAGGAGTACATCGATGAGAACCTCAAAAAGGGATTCATCCGACATTCCTCCTCCCCAGCGGGAGCCGGAATATTCTTTGTGGAAAAAAGAGATCACTCACTCCGCCCATGTGTGGATTACAGGGACCTGAATAAAGTGACAATTAAGAATCGGTACCCGCTTCCACTAGTCCCGGAATTATTTCAGAGACTCCGCTCAGCAAAAATATTTACGAAGTTGGACCTACGTGGGGCCTATAACCTGATCAGAATACGCAAGGGTGACGAATGGAAGACAGCATTCCGAACACGTTTTGGCCACTTCGAATATTTAGTCATGCCATTCGGACTATGCAACGCCCCGGCCACTTTTCAGCATTTTGTTAATAATATTTTCAGAGACTTTCTAGATTCCTTTGTAATCGTCTACCTGGACGATATCCTGATATTCTCCACCTCTCTAGAAATTCATCGTGATCATGTCAAGCAAGTTCTGGGCAGATTAAGGCAACATGGACTTTACGCAAAAGCCGAAAAATGTGAATTCGAACGCCAGACCATTCACTTCCTCGGCCTGGTTATATCAACTGGGGGTGTAGCCATGGATCCCCAGAAAGTCTCTGCCATCATGTCCTGGCCACCTCCAAATGACAAAAAGGGGGTGCAACGTTTTGTCGGGTTCTCAAATTTTTATAGAAAATTCATCAAGAACTTCTCCAAGATCATCGCACCTATCACTCAGCTCACCAAGAAGCAAAGCCGCTTCCAGTGGACTTCAGCAGCCCAAACCGCCTTTGACCAATTAAAAAGGGCATTCACCTCCGCTCCAGTACTGAAGCACCCTGACCCTGCATTACCCTATACTCTAGAGGTCGATGCTTCAGAGAGTGCAGTGGGAGCCATCCTGTCTCAACGCCAAGGACCCAAGTCTCTAATGCACCCGGTGGCTTTCTTTTCCAGGAAACTAGGTGTATCAGAAAGGAACTATGACGTAGGTGACCGAGAACTCCTAGCAATAAAACTGGCCCTGGAAGAATGGCGGTATCTCCTGGAAGGGGCAGCACATCCGATACTGATCTTCACAGATCACAAAAATTTAGAATACCTCAGAACTGCCAGACGCCTTAGACCCCGACAGGCCAGATGGGCTCTTTTCTTTTCCCGTTTTAATTTTCATATTACTTATCGCCCTGGATCTAAAAACGTTAAACCCGATGCCTTATCCCGAATGTTCACAGAACTTGAAACCCCGTCTCCACCAGATACTATCCTGCAAGCAGGGAATTTTCTCCTGACCCAATCCAGTTTCATGGCACAGCTCCGCCAAGCTTCCGTGGAAACACAATTACCTCCGGGCATCAACCTTCAGGAGAAGGATGGGTTTTTTTGGCTCAACAATAAAATTTTTATCCCTCAAGACCTACGCACCACCGTATTACAGGCCTGCCATGACTATCCTCTGGCGGGTCACTTTGGGGGCCACAAGACTATGGATCTAATCCAGAGACACTTTTGGTGGCCAAATCTGGCCAGGGACTGCAGGAATTATGTTAACTCTTGTCTGATTTGTCTCAGAAATAAAAGCAGTAAAAATAAATCATGGGGCCTGCTAAAACCACTGTCTATTCCCGAGAGACCATGGGACAAAATCGCCATGGATTTTATTGTGGAGCTTCCCCCCTCTAAAGGGTTCTCTTCTATTTTTGTGGTGGTAGACCGCTTTTCTCGGATGGCACATTTCATTCCCATGAAAGGGACACCTTCAGCAATTGAAACCGCCAGGATCTTCATTAAAGAAATTGTCAGACTTCATGGAATCCCCAGTGACATCGTCTCTGACCGTGGAGTGCAGTTCACGTCCAAGTTTTGGAGGTCGTTATGCAAGGCACTAGGTATTAAATGTAGTCTCTCTTCAGCTTACCATCCACAGACCAACGGGCAGACCGAACGTACCAACCAAACGTTGGAACAATACCTACGTTGCTTCTCCTCGTTTTCCCAAGAGGATTGGGCCTCATTGCTTCCCTTGGCAGAATTTGCTTTTAACAATTCCATCCACTCCACCACAAACCAATCACCGTTTTTCTCCAACTACGGATTTCATCCCTCCTTTCTACCCGCACTTGTGCCCGAATCTTCTGTACCGGCTGTTCAAGATAGACTGGATTTCCTTTCCTCCAACAACCAGATGCTCAGGGAAACTATTGCTAAAGCACAGGAGGATGACAAAAAATACTTCGACAAGAAGAGAAGGGGAGAATTGAACTTGGAGGTAGGAGATCGTGTGTGGCTATCTACTACAAATTTAAAACTAGCATGCCCCTCCAAGAAATTGGGACCTAGATACTTGGGCCCTTTCCCTGTCAAGAGAAAGGTCAACCCAGTGGCCTATGAACTTGAACTCCCTGCCTCATTCAGGATACATCCGGTGTTTCATGTCTCTCTACTTAAACCTGATGTTCCAAATTCCTTTCCAGATCGTGAAGTGGGACCTCCAGAGGCTATCCGAGTGAATGGGGAAGAGGAATTTGAAATTGAAGCGATCCTGGATCACAGAAAACGGCAAGGTGAGGACCAATATTTAATTAAATGGAAAGGTTTTGGCCCAGAAGAAAATTCCTGGGAACCCAGAACGAATCTTCATGCCCAGAGACTTATACAGGCTTTTCATCGTTCCCGCTCCCAGGGTTCGTTTCAAAGAGGCATCCGGAGGCTGCCCCTAAGGAGGGGGCAATGTCAGAGAACTCACGCGTTCCATGCCCGTCCTCGTCCAGTAGGGGTTAATCTCCGTTCGGCAAGCGCCAATACCCATGCGCAGCCTTCTCAACGAAACCGAACGTGCGGGCGTACCCGCGTACCAACGCTGACCTGTGCGCGCCCTCGTTTGTCAATACGAACGAGGGCACGCACTTCCACGTCAGCACGAACGTGTGCGCGTAATCACGCACGGACCCGTACCTCCACCAATCCCAGCACAAGGCGCCCTATATAAACAGGGCCTTCACATGGTGTCAGTGCTGGATCGTCTTCAGTCTTATCTCCTGAATACCTGCCTGAAGTCCCTGCCTACCTTGGTCCTGATTCACCTGGTTTTCCTGTTACCCTTCCTGGATTGACCCCGCTTACTGACTGCTTCCTTTGGTTTGACCTCAGCTTGGATCCCTGGACTACGGCTCTGCTCTCTGATTCGGTACCTTATCACCTGCCTGTTGCCGACCTATTGCCTGCCTTGACCACGAACTTGCCTTCTGCCTTGTACCTTGTTTGCCATCCAGTTGCCGACCTACTTGCCTGCTTTTTGACCACGAACTTGCCCTCTGCCTTGTACCTTGTTTGCCAGCCAGTTGCCGACCTGTTTCCTGTCTTGACCTCGCGGTGCCTACATCCATCTGTTCGGCTGTTGCTGCACACAGCCTTGGATACCAACGTGAACACCAGCTCTTCAGAGGAACCAGTACTTCCAAGTACCAGTCTACCAGCCGCAGGCACTTGCACCCTTTCGTGCCCCAGCACTCCCTGTTCCCACCACCAGGGGTGTTTGGACCGGAACCGTGCACGAGGCCATCCCCAGCATCCGGACTCCGCTGTAAGGTACGTGATAGCCTCATTTTTTTTTATCATTTTAGGGGCTAAGCTTACTCTGGCTAAAGCCTGGAAAACACCCTCAGTTTCCACCCTCCTCGCTAAACGGAAAATATCCTGGATTATGAACCAGGAAAAGATGGCTAGTGTGATCTTGGATTGCTCCGATACATTTTTTCAAACCTGGGAACCCTGGGTGACGTTTACTGGAGTCACTATCCTTCATTGACCCCAAGAGCACTCGCTGCACGTCCATTCCACCCCAGTCGACTTCTCTGATTCTCCACCCCTACCCTCCTCTTCCATTCCACTCTTCTTTCCTTTTCTTTCTACCCCCTCTCGCCTTCTTCACTCTTTTCTTTCTTTTTCTGGTATGCTGTTTTCTCCTCTTTGTTGCTTCTCACACGCATGTTTACTAGACTTTAGGCCTAAAAACAGCAGATGACTGGTCCGACCACCACCAAAGTTGGCTGTTGCATCGGTCATGATCCAGGCAATCCCCTAGGATCTTGGAGCCTTACTGGGCACTCCCCTGATAGAGCGCTCATCGAGGTTCATGTTTTCTTTTTTTTTTTTCTCATTGGTTCAGGCTTGCTGATCGCGGAAGGGGGGTATTGGGAAGTGCGGGGCCTCGCCACAGCATGATCCCATTTGGGGTGGCGGGGATTCTCTCGCTCCATAGTTGCTCCCCCCCCACAGGTCTTAACTACTGAATACGTGACCCTGGGAATCCGCACACGACCCAACATCTCGGATCATTTAGTTCCTCTGGTTTTATTCCATTTCTCTCTCTATATTGGCCTACATCATATGTTCTACGTTTGTATAACTCATGTGTGTTACTATCATATTAGGGCTGTTTGCCCCCACTGTTTAGATCAATTGACATACACTGTTGTATTTTTCATTTCTTGGAAAAAATAAAATATATTTGAACTAAAGACTTGGTTTTGCCCGACACACGTTTCTACTGGTGAACTGTTCCTGAGTCAAGCCTTTGAATTTTGCAAGAATAACTTCTTCGGGTCTTCATCTTTTTGTATTTTTCTGCAGAAATTACAGAACTGTGGGGGTAGACAGACAGGTAGTTGCTGGAGAGAGGACTATGCGTCAAGTTTCATGAGGACTTGCAGTCACAGCGGCTCTGGCCACTAGGTGGCATGAGTCGGCAGAAAAGGGACAGGAGTAGTGAGAACTTTTTTTTTAGATAGTGGTTAGTGATTCTTGGAAATTAAAAAAGGTATATGTCTTTAGAGAAGGAGACTTCATTGAGAATGGGGTGAAGTTTCACTTTCTAAAGGAATATGTACAGTGTATAGCAATGCATTTGTCTATTGTTTTTTTTTACAGGATGCACCGAGATCGACTGTCAAGCTCACCGGAGATTGGGTGGGGTAGACAGTTAGACTGGGTGGTAAATGTGTACAGTATGTAAAATGTTGTTGTGAAAAATGTCAAACATTTAACTGTGTTTTCCCTCCTTTCCCTGTCCCAACACCCACTTTAAAACTCAGGCACTGCATGATTTTTTCAAAAATATGTTAGGATTTTTTCTTTGTTTTAGCCTACATGATGAGGACATCGTCTAAACAACCAGGGGGAGTGTGTAGCGGTCACACTTCAACAAGTGTGTGCTATAAATGGAAATTTTGTTTTTTCCCTCAGAACAGTAATGGGGTTCTGAGGGTTAATTGTACAGGTTTACTTCGGCATCAGTCTGGCTGGGCTGGGCTAGGGTTCTGCCTGGTCATGGGTGCAGTGAGGCACCCAATTGCAGGTTGAGAACCAGGCCTGGTTGGAAGTCTTAGGTACCAATCTTTCCCGGAGCCAATCAGTGGGCGCGTCTGGCCCTGCTGTGTAGTCTGGGAAGGGGTACTTAAGGTGCTGCAGTCACGTGTTCGGGGTTCGGCCGCAGCTTTTGGTTCCTGGTTCCTGGTTCTGGACCGGGGTACCCCTGCGAGGGGTCCCGGGCCTAGGAGCGGTTGCCGCCCCGCAGGCATGGTCAATCCGTCCAGCCCCAGAGGCCCGCATGGTCCCGGGGAAGGATCCGTCTGTTCCCGAGTCTCGGAACTGGCTAGTCCGAGGCCCAGTAACTGAAGGAGGATTCAAGGTGTCCCGGTGTGCTCTCCGTATTGGAGGGACACGGCAGGTCTTACAAGTGACCAGGGAAGGACTCTTCGGAGGAGGGCCAACAAGCTGGCTACTCAGTAAGAGCCTGGAAACTGAGTTGTATGGACACTACAGAATCCAAACTTCCACGGTGCTACCGAGGAGATAGAGAAAGTTCCAGGTACTGTGAGAAGGGTTCCTTTTCATCTTCAGTTACATTTATAGTCTGTGGCAGAGACTTTTGCAAAGTTTCCGGATCACATTGTTGGCTGCTAAATCTCCGGCTAGAGATTTATCCAGCAGTGAAGCACCCAGCTGCGAGTGGCTACTCTCTGGGTTGATTAGAGACATTCAGTGGATGTCAGCAGTTCAAAGTGCCTGAGTTTCATCACCCATGCCCTCTATTCCTAAAAGAAACCTTGAAAAGGACTTTTATGTGTCGTTGGGTACTAACCCTGGGAACCCTTAGACAGTTGTCGACAAGCCGTGAGGAGGTAACTGGTAAGCCCAAGAAAACAAGGCCGCCCCTCAAGGGGTTATGGCCGCTTCATACAACAAAGGTGACACACGTTTCCTGGGAAGATACTTTGAACTGTAGCTGAACGCAACCGGAGCTAAATAACTAAACGTCTACATGATTATTTTAAAGACAAACCTTTAGTGCTCCAAGACTTAATTCATATACCTAGGTTATGGACATTTTTGTATTGAATGATTATAACACAAGGTGTTTGTAAAATTTGTTAATAACCTATACTATTAAAGGGGCGTTCAGGCAAATCCTTTTTTTTTTTTTTTTTAAGTCAGCAGCTACAAACACTGTAGCTGCTGACTTTTAATATAATAAAAGGAGCCTTGCAGCTTCACTGCCCGAGTCGCTCGGCGCTTTGTGAATGGTCCCATTGTGTTCTGGGGACACACACATGTCCCAGAAGGCAACGGGCCGCTCACCGAAGAGGAGGAAGCGCCGCGGAATAGGAAGAGGCAGATTAGGAAGACTGCCTAGCAACAGCGTTTCAGGTAAGTGAAAAAAAAAAAATTTTTTGTAAAAAATGTTTATTTATTTTTATTTTATTAATGCATTTTTTTTGGGTGGCCCTCCACTTTAATATAGTGATTATACTAAATAAACATAAAAGTAAGGCATAATGGTGGATCAATACGAATATATTTCAATATTAAAAAATTAAGACATTATACCTCAAATTATTTACCCTCTATTCCAAATATTCTATCTTAGTGGGAGATATCACAATCAGTTGGTATTTTTAACAATTGATTGATTTACTTCCACCACGGTGAAGGTAAGGAGGGAAGAAATAAAAGACAGAAGGAAGGGAGATATGAGAAAGGTACAAAAAAAATTAAAAAAGTAAAATATGATAAAAAAATTAAATAAATATAATAATAAAAGAGGAAACACAGCACAAGCTGACCACCATTAAGGATGAGCCCGGTGTTCGATTCGAACCCATGTTCGAATCGAGCACCGGGTGTTCGCTCGCTCGGCGAGCCCAGAACTATTGGGGCCGCTCGCATCAAATTCGTGTGATGCGAGCGGCCCCGCAATGCATTGCGGCCCGCGCAGTGCAATGCTGGCTGATGATTGGCCAAGCATGCACTGTGACCCCGCATGCTTGGCCAATCACAGCGCCGGCAGCGAGGAGAGCCATAATTGGCTACAGGCAGGATGCCTGTAGCCAATTATAGCTCAGGGGCTTTAGTACACGCCCCACGGTATAAGAGGCCGCCGCGCCGGCGGCCTCGCATATTATGTTTCAGACAGTGTCAGCGTGTCAGTGTGCTGCTGACTGCTGACAACAATATGTGCTTTATTTCTGGGGATATGTGTGTGCATGCTGTTAGAACAGCATTGCAGTATCACATCTGGGGGGTGTCTATAGGTGGCCTGTGAAGGAGGGCAGGTTTCCTGTGCTTAGAACTTTCCCTGCAAAAAAGTGTCATTTTTGCAGGAAGAAAGCTATTTAAATCACTCGCGGCTAATGAATTGATGGCTCCTGTAACACAGAGAGCTGTCATTCATTAATAAAAAACAAAAAAAAATGCGTAGGGGTCCCCCCAAATTCAATAACCAGGCCCTTCAGGTCTGGGATGGATATTAAGGGGAACCCCAGCCAAAAAAAAAAAAAAAAATGGCGTAGGGTCCCCCTCAAAATCCATACCAGACCCTTGAGGTCTGGTATGGATTTTAAGGGGAACCCTAGCCAAAAAAAATGGCGTGGGGTCCCCCTCAAAATCCATACCAGACCCTTATCCGAGCACGCAACCTGGCAGGCCACAGGAAAAGAGGGGGGGATGAGAGCGCCCCCCCCCTCTCGCCTGAACCGTACCAGGCCACATGCCCTCAACATTGGGAGGATGCTTTGGGGGTCTAAGACCCCTAAAGCACCTTGTCCCCATGTTGATGAGGACAAGGGCCTCTTCCCCACAACCCTGGCCGGTGGTTGTGGGGGTCTGCGGGCGGGGGGCTTATCGGAATCTGGAAGCCCCCTTTAACAAGGGGACCCCCAGATCCCGGCCCCCCCCCCTGTGTGAAATGGTAAGGGGGTACAAAAGTACCCCTACCATTTCACCAAAAAAGTGGCAAAAATGGTAAAAATGACAGGAGACAGTCTTTGACAATTCCTTTATTAAAATCTTCTTTCTTCTTTCTTCATCCTTCGGTTTCTTCATCTTCTCCTTCCTTCATCTTCTTCCATCTTCTTCTTCCTCCGATCCGCTTCTTCTTGCGCTGGTCTTCTCGTCCTTCTCGTCCGGCATCTTCTTCCGTCGGCGTCGGCGTCGGTGTCGGTGTCTCTGTCTCTTCTTGGGCCACTCCGCGCAATGGGAGGCTCCCGCTGTGTGAGGCTCCGCTCCGTCTGACAGGTCTTTTATAATGGAGGGCACCTGGTGACCCCGCCCCCTCTGACGCACAGGGACGTCATGGGGAATTCCATGATGGCTTTCCCCATGACATCAGAGGGGGCGGGGTCACCAGGTGCCCTCCGTTTTAAAAGACCTGTCAGATGGAGCGGAGCCTCACACAGCGGGAGCCTCCCATTGCGCGGAGCGGCCCAAGAAGACACCGACACCGACGCCGACGCCGACGGAAGAAGATGCCGGACGAGAAGGACGAGAAGACCAGCGCAAGAAGAAGCGGATCGGAGGAAGAAGAAAATGGAAGAAGAAGATGGAAGAAGATGAAGGAAGGAGAAGATGAAGAATCCGAAGGATGAAGAAAGAAGAAAGAAGATTTTAATAAAGGAATTGTCAAAGACTGTCTCCTGTCATTTTTACCATTTTTGCCACTTTTTTTGTGAAATGGTAGGGGTACTTTTGTACCCCTTACCATTTCACACAGGGGGGGGGCCGGGATCTGGGGGTCCCCTTGTTAAAGGGGGCTTCCAGATTCCGATAAGCCCCCCGCCCGCAGACCCCCACAACCACCGGCCAGGGTTGTGGGGAAGAGGCCCTTGTCCTCATCAACATGGGGACAAGGTGCTTTAGGGGTCTTAGACCCCCAAAGCATCCTCCCAATGTTGAGGGCATGTGGCCTGGTACGGTTCAGGCGAGAGGGGGGGTCGCTCTCGTCCCCCCCTCTTTTCCTGCAGCCTGCCAGGTTGCGTGCTCGGATAAGGGTCTGGTATGGATTTTGAGGGGGACCCCACGCCATTTTTTTTGGCTAGGGTTCCCCTTAAAATCCATACCAGACCTCAAGGGTCTGGTATGGATTTTGAGGGGGACCCTACGCCATTTTTTTTTTGGCTGGGGTTCCCCTTAATATCCATCCCAGACCTGAAGGGCCTGGTTATTGAATTTGGGGGGACCCCTACGCTTTTTTTTTTTTTTTTTTTTTTTATCAATGACTTTTTTTTATGAATGAGTTTCAATGAATCACTGTTCTCTGTGTTACGGGAGCCGTGAATTAACATTAGCCGCGAGTGATTTTAAATAGCTTTTTTACTTTCAAAAATGACACTTTGCGCAGAGACAGTTCTAAACACGGGAAACATGCGCCCCTTTACAAGCATACTATAGACACCCCCCAGGTACGAAATTTAAAGGAATATTACACTTTTATTGTTTCAATTTAAGCATTATTAAAATCACTGCTCCTGAAAAAAAACGGCCGTTTTTAAAAAAAAAATTTGCATTGATACATGTCCCCTGGGGCAGGACCCAGGTCCCCAAACACTTTTTATGACATTAACATGCATATTAGCCTTTAAAATGAGCACTTTTAATTTCGAACGTTCGCATCCATTATAACTAATAGGGTTCTAAAGCTCGCACGGACTTTAGGTCCGTTCGCGGGTTCTGGTGCGAGCCGAACGGGGGGGTGTTCGGCTCATCCCTAACCACCATGATGCCTTATTGTTACACCAATTACCTCTGAAGAAGTTATAAATTGCAAGAATTTACTGTAATTTTTTCTGTTTGTATTGAACATAAGTTCAAACAGTTCCATACAGTTATGGTTTACTTAAATTTTTTTTTCATAAGATATTTCTTACATTCTCCTAACTTGCAAGAAACATAAACTCTCCAATACAACGGCTCCATCTAGTGGCCAAAATACACAATTGCGTAAGATGTTTTATTAAACCTAGACCTGTTTAACCTTTCATTTTACAGAGAACATGGTATATTCTAATATAACCTAATTTAAATACATTACCACACTTGCATATAAAATCTCATCACTCCCTAACTCAAAAGATTTATTCGATATTGGTTACTCCAACTATTTATTTATTTTTTTACCCTTTTCATGTTTAACACATTATATTTTAATCCTAGCTGCTCCGAGGTGCTACATAGAACAAAACAAAAAGTAGATAAGGAAAATTTAGACTCGGAAGCAGACAGTGCTAATTACATTGAGACTCCATTAGGTCCTACTTAGACCCCGTTCCCACACAAAGGGCAATTTTTACTTGCCCTTTGAACATACCCGACCTTTAAAATACGGTAGACTAGTTGGTCTAATCCTACCTCCGGGTCGTTTCCCCCCACTCACATCCATCCCCAGTCAAACCCCCCCCCTTCTTTTTTGTTTGTTTGTCTTTTTTTTTTTTTACACTTACACTATTTCTCCAAATACCAAAGCCTTGATTCAACATCTTGGAGTTAATTAGTCTAAAGGATTGACGGACTTACCCCAAGATGTCTACCTATAAACAACAAACTTTTCAATCCTCTATAAAACTGATTTCAGTAAAAGCTAAAGGACTCAACATCCCGGAAAAAAGAACTAAATTTCTCAATGAATTCCACAAACAAAAAGCAAATATCATCTGCATACAGGAAACACATTTTAAATCCGATAAAACTCCAAAATTACAAGACAAAAGATTTCCAACTGCATTTCACGCCACCAATCCAGAAGGGAAAACCAAAGGTGTCTCAATATTGATCTCAAAACAGACATCATTTCAGATACATGACAAAATGATAGATCCTGGGGGTAGATACATATTCTTGAAAGGAAAAATGGTCCCTCAATTCCATTACAATAGCAAACATCTATGCCCCCAACTCAAAGCAGGTAGCTTTTTTTTGTAAAATTAAAGAACCATTAACAACTTTCTCCTCAAGTATTCTAATTCTAGGAGGAGATTTTAATATTCCTTTGAATCCCCTCATAGACACATCGAATGGTACGAGCCTGCCTTATAGAGCATTGAAACAAATAAAAATTCAACTACAGGAACTAATGCTGCAAGACACCTGGAGAACCCTAAACCCGCAAACTAAAGACTTTTCATATTTCTCATCTGTACATCAAAAATACTCAAGAATTTACTACTTTTTTTTAACACAACCTGACCTTAATCTACTGAAAAATACAACAATTGAAACCATGACTATTTCTGACCATCATCCGATCACCATGACACTGACTTTCCCAGAAAAAAACACTATAACTAAAACATGGAGACTCAATACCACCATATTGTAAGATCCTATTGATGTGATACACTTCAAAGACATTCTAAAAGAATTATATTAAAAAAACCTTATACAATATTCCATCCAACCCCAAATGCCCTCTTAACACAGACAAAAGGGAAAAACTCATTAAAAAAATCCCTTGAGAAATATAGCCCACCTCATATAGCAGAGAATACAGCCCAAAAACTTGAAGCCCCTCTCTCCGGCCCAGAATTTGACAAAACACTAAAAGACATGAAATTAGGCAAAGCCCCAGGCCCTGATGGACTACCATTACAATGTTACAAGACATTCACCAATATCCTAAAGCCAAGATTTTTTAAAACCTTTTAGTCACTACACTCAAAACAAAACCCCCAAAACAAATGCTAGAAGCACACATAACAGTGATACCCAAAGAAGGCAAAGACACATCCCAGGTTAATAATTACACACCAATATCTTTAATTAATGTTGATGTAAAGATATATGCCAAAATGCTAGCCAATAGACTTTTACCCTTACTAACTTCCCTTATCTCTTTAGATTAAGTGGAATTTAGCCCAGGTAGAGAGGGACGCGACAACTCAATTAAAGCACTAAACATAAATCATTGGTTAACATCCAAAAAGAAACAAGGATTCTTCCTGTCTCTAGATGCTGAAAAGGCGTTCGACAGAGTGGCCTGGAACTTCATGGACGAAGTGTTAAAACATATAGGTATTCTACCCCAAATGAGATCATACATCAGATCTTTATTCTAATCCAACAGCTCGAGTCTGAGTCAATGGCCACCTGTCGAACTCCTTCAACCTCCGCAACGGCACTAAATAGGGATGCCCCTTATCTCCATTATTGTTTGTCCTCACACTGGAACCTTTACTTAACAAAATAAGATCCAACCCAGATATTAAGGGAATAGAAATCCAAAATCACACCTATAAAGTCGCAGCCTTTTCTGATGATATGCTCCTCTTCCTCTCAGAACCCCATATCTCCTTGCATAATATTATACAAGATCTAGAACACTTCCAACTACTATCTAATTTGAAAATCAATCACTCAAAATCTAATGCCCTCAACATCACATTACCCACAAGTTCAGTAGAATTATTGTCATGAAGATCCTGCCAGTAACCAGCGTCTCAGCATCCCTGGTACCTGTTCGCGGGCGCCATTGCGCATGCCAGATGAGAGCGCGCGTGGGTGGACTAGTGCGCGCCTCCATTGGCGCCAATGAGGCTATTTGAATCCGTCTGTCACAGACGGTCCCCGCTGTCTGCTCTACAGCGTTCTGTGCCTGAAACCTGATCTGAAGTTGTTACCAGTGCTTGACCCGACTACCCTTTGACCTCCTGCTTTCTGCCCGCACCCGACCTTGGCTTGTCTGTGACCTCTCTCCTGTCTGACCCACCTGTACTGCGTTGCCAGCCTGATACCCGACCCGGCCTGCTTGACCTTCCAACCTGCCTGCTGTTTCCAGTCTGCCTGTTGTTCCAGTCTGCCTACAGTTCCAGTCTGCCTACAGTTCCAGTCTGCCTACGGTTCCAGTCTGCCTACGGTTCCAGTCTGCCTACGGTTCCAAGATTTTTTATTTTTTTTTCCAAATCTTTAAAATCGATGTGTTTAAAAAAATAAGCTTACCTTTCCTGCCTTCTCCCGCTATCCATGTCCGTTTTTCAGTAAATTCTTTCTTTATATTCCTAATCTTCGGACAATGTCATTTTGCTTGTGGGCATTTGAGGCCCACAAGCAATCACTTCCTCCTTTCGTCGCTTCTGAGGAACAAGCATTCCTTGCTGGTTCCCGCGCACGCTCAGTAACTACAGCTATGAGCGCTGAAATTTGTAATGTTTCCAGGACAACGGGCGGCGTCTTAGAAAGTTTCCGCCCCCGTTGTCATGTGAAGCTCTCTCAGTACAGGGAGAGAGCTTAACATGAGAGGTCACGCAAAATCACGCGAGATTTCGCCTCGGATCGGCGCAATGACTCCTGGGATTAGTTATACGATATCCCAGGAGACAGTGCAGAGATCAGCGGAAATTATGCTGATCCCCGCAGAAACCCCGCCCATAGACGCAGGGAGAGATAAGGGAGAACAGCAGACAGCGCAAGGTAGGAGCCAAAAAAATAAAAATAAAGGGGCATTGGCAACTATTGACAGCTTTGAAAAAACATCTGTACAAAGAAAAAAAAAACGTGTGCAGAACCGCTTTGTGGACTGGGTCTCCTTAGAGCATATACAATTCTCTGAACAGATAAAACCTTCACCATGGATAAATCCAAAACACTACTCTAAAATTATCAAATCACAGCCCCTCATAGGTCCTACACTAGAAATCTTTCAAAACACCTTAAAAAAATTCTAATCCATCTCCTTGGTTCAGCCCTCTCATGCCACTTAGAGACAACCCTGATTTCCCACCAGGGCAAGAGCAACGTTTCCTGACCAATTTTTGGCCTCACAAAGAAATCCTGGTCAAACACTTAAAAGTGGGAGACTTTTATCTAGAAACGAATTAAACAAGGAAACAAACCCAAACCTGTTCCCACAATGGAACTATATACAAATTAGACACTTTCTGACCAGAAGCGAGACAGCCCAATACTGGACAAGACCCCTTACAACATGCTGCAGCAATATTTAATGACTTGCTAGAAAGACCCCCTGATTCCCCCATTGATTTTGAGAGAATCCACCGAGCCCTCAGACCGAGAGAAAGAGACACAGACCCTTCCAGAGACAAAATATGTTGCCTGGTAAACTTCCCTCTAAAAGAAGCCATTCTAAAAAAAGCAAGGGAGAAAAACATGGAAATGAAATAAAACTGTACCAAGACCTATCAAACACCACATTGCAGCAAAGCAGAGATTTACGCCTGATCCTAGACCAATTGCGTACCAGAGGAATCCCTTGCAGGTGGAAGTTTCCATTCTGTCTCTCAGCCACATGGAGAGGACACACAGCACTGTTACGCACACCTGAGGATCTTTAATCGTTCTGCGAAACACTGAACATCCCTGTAACTGAAATCCCTGATTGGTACAACTCCTTCATGCTGAATGAAACATGGATTGAAGTGACAAACAACTACACTCCCAGAGCTCAAAGAAACAGAGATCGTCGCCGTCGATCGCCATCGGCCCAATACAACAGAAGAGGTATAATGCAAGGAAGCCCTAGAATTTCACCACCTAGACGCAGAGACCGCATGGATCAACAAGACCAAATGGACACCTGAAAACGAATTAACTATCGGAGATCCAGTTGTCAATTTATTCGCAAACAGATATAGGCAACTGATTTACACCTTCCCTGTCTTCATACACTCAGAAGATACACCAAAATTGGAAAACAAAACCGTCCAACAGACGAAATCCAGTCACTAAGTTAAAAATTTGCGTTTAAATATTAACAGTTTACATTTACCTCTCCCCCTGTTTTCTTTTATTTTTTCCTTCTCCTCATTTACAGAAAAGTGGCATACATCAATCACAGCAAACCCACCACCTTCTAGTTCACTTGACACTCTCAGATAACTTGGACAGAACAAACAAATTCAACATCACGAGGGTAAGATTGATATGCCTGAACTGTGAGGGATCGTATGTAAGTAGCACACTCGCATTACTTTTTTCCAGATACCTAGGAAAGTTAAATGTGAATATAATTTTCCAAACTTCAGCTACTCAATATCAGACTCGCCTTATAATATAGGAACTATGATATTTACAGAATATACTTCCATTTATAGTTGGACATATCAGACTTTATGATATACGTGTAGCGGTTACACTTCAACAAGTGTGTGCTATAAATGGAAATTTAGTTTTTTCCCTCAGAACAGTAATGGGGTTCTGAGGGTTAATTGTACAGGTTTACTTCGGCATCAGTCTGGCTGGGCTGGGCAAGGGTTCTGCCTGGTCATGGGTGCAGTAAGGCACCCATGATAGGTTGAGAATCAGGCCTGGTTGGACGTCTTAGGTACCAATCTTTCCCGGAGCCAATCAGTGGGCCTGTCTGGCCCTGCTGCATAGTCTGGGAAGGGGTACTTAAAGTGGTGTTGCCACCAAAAACAAAAATTAGGCTCAAAAATCATAAAAAAAACTAATTGGAAAAAAATTTTTTTTTTACTCACCTCTAAATGCCTGTTGCTAGGGGGTCCCTCGTAGTCTGCCACCTTCATTGCCCGGGCAATGACATCAATTCCCGTAGGCACCACACAGTCATCTGGGACCTGTCATGTGTCCTAGATGAGTGAGCGTCGAATCACGGCGCACGGCGCCGATCGGGCATGCGCATTGGGTGCCCGGCTGTGAAGCCACAGCCGGGTGCCCACATTAAGAATGCCGGCTCTGCGAGCGGAGCGGGGAACGAGGGGGGGTCTCGTTCCCCCGCATCGCTGGACCCCGGAACAGGTAAGTGTCCGATTATTAAAAGTCAGCAGCTGCGGTATTTGGAGCTGCTGACTTTTAATTTTTTTTTTTTGTGGTGCTGCAGTCACGTGTTCAGGCTTCGGATGCAGCTTTTGGTTCCTGGTTCTGGTAAGCCCAAGAAAACAAGGCTGCCCCTTAAGGGGCTATGGCCGCTACACGTGGGGGCTTGCAGTACGGAATTTACAGTTACCTCGCAGTGCATTGGAATAGAGGGTGAAGTGTATTTTGAACTGCGCCATTAACGATCAGCGCCATTTTGGAGAGACTTTCACTGAGGTGCGTAAGTGTGGGAGGAGCCCTTGCCTAAAAGCCTGCGAAGAACCTCAGAACAGTAATGGGGTTCTGAGGGTTAATTGTACAGGTTTACTTCGGCATCAGTCTGGCTGGGCTGGGCTAGGGTTCTGCCTGGTCATGGGTGCAGTGAGGCACCCAATGGCAGGTTGCAAACAAGGCCTGGTTGGAAGTCTTAGGTACCAATCTTTCCCGGAGCCAATCAGTGGGTGCGTCTGGCCCTGCTGCGTAGTCTGGGAAGGGGTACTTAAGGTGCTGCAGTCACGTGTTGGGGGTTCGGCCGCAGCTTTTGGTTCCTGGTTCTGGACTGTGGTACCCCCGCGAGTGGTCCTGGGCCTAGGAGCGTTTGCCGCCCCGCAGGCATGGTCAATCCGACCAGCCCCAGAGGCCCGCATGGTCCCGGGGAAGGATCTGTCTGTTCCCGAGTCTCGGAACTGGCTAGTCCGAGGCCCAGTAACTGAAGGAGGATTCAAGGTGTCCCGGTGTGCTCTCGGTATTGGAGGGACACGGCAGGTCGTACAAGTGACCAGGGAAGGACTCTTCGGAGGAGGGCCAACAAGCTGGCTACTCAGTAAGAGCCTGGAAACTGAGTTGTATGGACACTACAGAATCCAAACTTTCACAGTGCTACCAAGGAGAAAGTTCCAGGTACTGTGAGAAGGGTTCCTTTTCATCTTCAGTTACATTTATAGTTTGTGGCAGAGACTTTTGCAAAGTTTCCGGATCACATTGTTGGCTGCTAAATCTCTGGCTAGAGATTTATCCAGCAGTGAAGCACCCAGCTGCGAGTGGCTACTCTCTGGGTTGATTAGAGACATTCAGTGGATGTCAGCAGTTCAATGTGCCTGAGTTTCATCACCCATGCCCTCTATTCCTAAAAGAGACTGTGTTATGTTGGATGTTACCACTGCAAATAAAAACCTTGAAAAGGACTTTTATGTGTCAGCATCTAAAGTCGTTGGGTACTAACCCTGGGAACCCTTAGACAGTTGTCGACAAGCCGTGAGGAGGTAACTGGTAAGCCCAAGAAAACAAGGCCGCCCCTCAAGGGGTTATGGCCGCTACATACAACAAAGGTGACACATGTTTCCTGGGAAGATACTTTGACTGTAGCTGAACGCAACCGGAGCTAAATGACTAAACGTCTACATGATTATTTTAAAGACAAACCTTTAGTGCTCCAAGACTTAATTCATATACCTAGGTTATGGACGTTTTTGTATTGAATGATTATAACACAAGGTGTTTGTAAAATTTGTTAATAACCTATACTATTAAAGTCAGCAGCTACAAACACTGTAGCTGCTGACTTTTAATAAGGACACTTACCTGTCCAACAATCCCACGATGTCGGCCGCCCCGGGGCTGATCCATCCATCAGATCGCTGCTGCCGGCGCCTCCATCCTAACGAAGGGAAAAAGGCAGTGGAGCCTTGCAGCTTCACTGCCCGAGTCGCGCGGCGCTTTGTGAATGGCCCCATTGTGTTCTGGGGACACACACATGTCCCAGAAGGCAACGGGCCGGTCACCGAAGAGGAGGAAGCACTGCGGAATAGGAAGAGGCAGATTAGGAAGACTGCCTAGCAACAGCGTTTCAGGTAAGTGAAAAAATAATAACATAAAAGTAAGGCATAATGGTCAATCATAATTGATAATGATCAATACGAATATATTTCAATATTAAAAAATTAAGACATTATACCTCAAATTATTTACCCTCTATTCCAAATATTCTATCTTAGTGGGAGATATCACAATCAGTTGGTATTTTCAACAATTGATTGATTTACTTCCACCACGGTGAAGGTAAGGAGGGAAGAAATAAAAGACAGAAGGAAGGGAGATATGAGAAGGGTACAAAAAAAAATAAGTTAAATATGATAAACAAATTAAATAAATATAATAATAAAAGAGGAAACACAGCACAAGCTGACCACCATGATGCCTTATTGTTACACCAATTACCTCTGAAGAAGTTATAATTGCAAGAATTTACTGTAATTTTTTCTGTTTGTATTGAACATAAGTTCAAACAGTTCCATACAGTTATGGTTTACTTAATTTTTTTTGTTCATAAGATATTTCTTACATTCTCCTAACTTGCAAGAAACATAAACTCTCCAATACAACGGCTCCATCTAGTGGCCAAAATACAAAATTGCGTAAGATGTTTTATTAAACCTAGACCTGTTTAACCTTTCATTTTACAGAGAACATGGTATATTCTAATATAACCTAATTTAAATACATTACCACACTTGCATATAAAATCTCATCACTCCCTAACTCAAAAGATTTATTCGATATTGGTTACTCCATCAATTTTTTTTTTTTTTACCCTTTTCATGTTTAACACATTATATTTTAATCCTAGCTGCTCCGAGGTGCTAGATAGAACAAAACAAAAAGTAGATAAGGAAAATTTAGACTCGGAAGGAGACAGTGCTAATTACATTGAGACTCCATTAGGTCCTACTTAGACCCCGTTCCCACACAAAGGGCAATTTTTACTTGCCCTTTGAACATACCCGACCTTTAAAATACAGTAGTCGTTTCCCCCCACTCACATCCATCCCCAGTCAAACCCCCCCCCCCCCCCCTTCTTTTTTGTTTGTTTGTTTTGTTTTGTTTTTTTTTTACACTTACACTATTTCTCCAAATACCAAAGCCTTGATTCAACATCTTGGAGTTAGTTAGTCTAAAGGATTGACGGACCCACCCCAAGATGTCTACCTATAAACAACAAACTTTTCAATCCTCTATAAAACTGATTTCAGTAAATGCTAAATGAAAAAAGAACTACATTTCTCAATGAATTCCACAAACAAAAAGCAAATATCATCTGCATACAGAAAACACATTTTAAATCCGATAAAACTACAAAATTACAAGACAAAAGATTTCCAACTGCATTTCACGCCACCAATCCAGAAGGGAAAACCAAAGGTGTCTCAATATTGATCTCAAAACAGACATCATTTCAGATACATGACAAAATGATAGATCCTGGGGAGATACATATTCTTGAAAGGAAAAATGGGCCCTCACCCCATTACAATAGCAAACATCTACGCCCCCAACTCAAAGCAGGTAGCTTTTTTTTGTAAAATTAAATAACCATTAACAACTTTCTCCTCAGTATTCTAATTCTAGGAGGAGATTTCAATATTCCTTTGAATCCCCTCATAGACACATCGAATGGTACATCGAGCCTGCCTTATAGAGCATTGAAACAAATAAAAATTCAAATACAGGAACTAATGCTGCATGACACCTGGAGAACCCTAAACTCGCAAACTAAAGACTTTACATATTTCTCATCTGTACATCAAAAATACTCAAGAATTTACTACTTTTTTTTAACACAACCTGACCTTAATCTACTGAAAAATACAACAATTAAAACCATGACTATTTCTGACCATCATCCGATCACCATGACACTGACTTTCCCAGAAAGAAACACTATAACTAAAACATGGAGACTCAATACCACCATATTGAAAGATCCTATTGATGTGATACACTTCAAAGACATTCTAAAAGAATACTTTGCACAAAATGAAAATGATGAGACCACATTTCTTACACAATGGGAAGCACACAAGTGCGTCATTAGAGAAGAATTTATTAAAAAATTTGCCAAACTCAAGAAAGAACATCAATCCAAAATAAGATCTTTAATAGACCAAATCCATAAATTAGAAAAAATAACACATAAGAGAACCGT
The DNA here is from genome assembly GCA_028564925.1 of Lithobates sylvaticus. NCBI lineage: Eukaryota > Metazoa > Chordata > Amphibia > Anura > Ranidae > Lithobates > Lithobates sylvaticus. The sequence goes on from CM053035.1 coordinate 75,782,413, forward strand.
GGCACTCTCAACATTTGAAGAATTAACTAAAGCAAGAACATTGTTATCAGAAGAACTAAACATGAAAACCAAAATAAAGTATATCTTAAGACATAAGATTTATTATGAACAGGGAAACAAAAGTGAGAGACTATTGGCAAGAGCGGTTCAGAACAAAAAAGCTGCTTCAACAATACACCAAATAAGAGATAAACAAGGGTTACCACATTCTTCGAATGAGGAGATTGCCAAACAGTTCGAACTATATTAAAACCTTATACAATATTCCATCCAACCCCAAATGCCCTCTTAACACAGACAAAAGGGAAAAACTCATTCAAAAATTCCTTGAGAAATATAGCCCACCTCATATAGCAGAGAACACAGCCCAAAAACTTGAAGCCCCTCTCTCCGGCCCAGAATTTGACAAAGCACTAAAAGACATGAAATTAGGCAAAGCCCCAGGCCCTGATGGACTACCATTACAATATTACAAGACATTCACCAATATCCTAAAGCCAATATTTTTGAAAACCTTTTAGTCACTACACTCTGAACAAAATCCCCCAAAACAAATGCTAGAAGCACACATAACAGTGATACCCAAAGAAGGCAAAGACACATCCCAGGTTAATAATTACAGACCAATATCTTTAATGTTGATGTAAAGATATATGCCAAAATGCTAGCCAATAGACTTTTACCCTTACTAACTTCCTTTATCTCTTTAGATCAAGTGGAATTTATCCCAGGTAGAGAGGGACGCGACAACTCAATTAAAGCACTAAACATAAATCATTGGTTAACATCCAAAAAGAAACAAGGATTCTTCCTGTCTCTAAATGCTGAAAAGGCATTTGACAGAGTGGCCTGGGACTTCATGGACGAAGTGTTAAAACATATAGGTATTCTACCCCAAATGAGATCATACATCAGAGCTCCTTATTCTAATCCAACAGCTCGAGTCCGAGTCAATGGCCACCTGTCGAACGCCTTCAACCTCCGCAACGGCACTAAATAGGGATGCCCCTTATCTCCATTATTGTTTGTCCTCACACTGGAACCTTTACTTAACAAAATAAGATCCAACCCAGATATTAAGGGAATAGAAATCCAAAATCACACCTATAAAGTTGCAGCCTTTTCTGATGATATGCTCCTCTTCCTCTCAGAACCCCATATCTCCTTGCATAATATTATACAAGATCTAGAACACTTCCAACTACTATCTAATTTGAAAATCAATCACTCAAAATCTAATGCCCTCAACATCACATTACCCACAAGTTCAGTAGAATTATGTAAGAAAAACGTCCCCTTCTCATGGGCCAAACAAACTATAACATATCTTGGAATCGAAATCCCTACAAATTTAAATTAACTCTTTAAAATCAACTTCTTACCCATATTAAAGGAAACCCATGAAGATCTAAAAAGATGGAATTCTCTTAATGTATTCTGGTTCGGGAGAGCCTCCCTAATCAAGATGACAATATTACCCAGATTCTTATATGTCGTGCAAACAATACCAATTCGATTGCCGTCATCATTCATTGCTTCCTTCCGCAAAGTATGCTCTAGTTTTATTTGAAGGGGTAAACTGCCCAGAGTCAAATTCACTAAATTAAACTTACGCAAAAATAAAGGGGGGATAGCATTACCCAATTTACAGAAATACCATCAAGCAGCTCTCCAACACGAATAGTAGACTGGAACATTCACCAGACAGTTAAAGCGGTTCTGCACTGAAGATTTTATTTTTTTCCAATTCTTTAAAATCGATGTGTTTAAAAAAATAAGCTTACCTTTCCTGCCTTCTCCCGCTATCCATGTCCGTTTTTCAGTGAATTCTTTCTTTGTATTCCTAATCTTCGGACAATGTAATTTTGCTTGTGGGCATTTGAGGCCCACAAGCAATCACTTCCTCCTTTTGTCGCTTCTGAGGAGCCAGCATTCCTTGCTGGTTCCCGCGCACGCTCAGTAACTACAGCTATGAGCGCTGAAATTTGTAATGTTTCCAGGACAACAGGCGGCGTCTTAGAAAGTTACCGCCCCCATTGTGATGTGAAGCTCTCTCAGTACAGGGAGAGAGCTTAACATGAGAGGTCACGCAAAATCACGCGAGATTTCGCCTCGGAACGGCGCAATGACTCCTGGGATTAGTTATACGATATCCCAGGAGACAGTGCGGAGATCAGCGGAAATGATGCTGATCCCAGCAGAAACCCCGCCCATAGACGCAGGGAGAGATAAGGGAGAACAGCAGACAGCGCAAGGTAGAAGCCAAAAAAATAAAAATAAAGGGGCATTGGCAACTATTGACAGCTTTGAAAAAACATCTGTACAAAGAAAAAAAAATGTGTGCAGAACCGCTTTAAGGACTGGGTCTCCCTAGAGCAAATACAATTCTCTGAACAGATAAAACCTTCACCATGGATAAATCCAAAACACTACTCTAAAATTATCAAATCACAGCCCCTCATAGGTCCTACACTAGAAATCTTTCAAAACACCTTCAAAAATTCTAATCCATCTCCTTGGTTTAGCCCTCTCATGCCACTTAGAGACAACCCTGATTTCCCACCAGGGCAAGAGCAACATTTCCTGACCAATACCTGGCCTCACAAAGAAATCCTGGTCAAACACTTCTTTAAAAGTGGGAAACTTTTATCCAGAAATGAATTAAACAAGGAAACAAACCCAAACCTGTTCCCACAATGGAACTATATACAAATTAGACACTTTCTGACCAGAAGCGAGACAGTCCAATACTGGACAAGACCCCTTACAACATTGGAAACCCTGTGTACAAAAAAAACCCCCACAAAGACACATTATATCCAACACTCTGTTTGGAGACAAGACGGAGTTCTCCAGTGTGTCGTGTCAAGTATGGGAAAAAGACCTTGATACAAACCTAACAGAAAAGAACTGGAAAACAATCTACATGTACGCACATAAAGGGTTACTAAACGTAGCCACCCAAGAGTGTGGCTTCAAAATAATCACAAGGTGGTACAGAACCCTCACTCTTCTACATAAATTCTATCCCCAGATCTCTGACAGATCCTGGAGGTGCAAACGTGAGGAAGGCTCGATGATACATATTTGGTGGTCCTGCTCTTTAATCTAGAACTTCTGGAAAATAGTTCACAAAACCATACTCTCAATCACCTCAGAAAACCTAAGTTTTACCCCAGCACAATACCTGCTACATCACAACTCTATCCCCAAAAAACAATATCTAAATTCATTATCCATGTTCATGGTAAACGCAGCAAGACACTGTATCCCATGTCACTGGCGTTCGAACACCGTCCCTTCGAAAAAAGAATGGTCCAGGAGAATAAACAACATAGAGAAAATAGAAGAACTCATAAGTAATTCACAAGAGAAAATAACCAATTTTACATCTGTAGCGGGGTTCTACCCCTTTTATGCTTAGAGACTACATCTCCCATAATTCCCCAGGCCCCAGGGCTGCTGACTTCCGCCCGGGAGGCTGCTGGGGGAGATTATAAAAGGGAAGAGCGGAGACCGCCTCTTCCTCTTGGGACACTTCCTCTTCTGAGGCCTGACAGGACTGGCCTGCCTCTGCTGACAGAGCGTGTGACGCGGAGACTGCAGCCAGCAGAGACACCTGTGCGGACCGGAGCTGAAGGCCTGAAGCCTGGGCCTTGCAGCCGATGGAGTGAGACTCTCACCCCTCAGAGTCCACAGCAGCGGAGCGGAGACTTCCCCTTACTGTCGGTCGGACGGAGCTGATGACCGGAGTTCAGGGCTGTGACTGAGGAGACCGGACGCCGCCATTGAAGAGACCAGAGCCACCATTAGAGGGACCGGATCGGAGGACGGTACCCCAAGGATTGGTGAGAGAGCCGGAAGGCTCATCCTGTATTGACACACACGTTTTATGCCTACTGAACTGCCTAGGCGCAATTTACCTCAGAGCAGCAATGTTACTTTCTGTGGATTACAAATGACACCATTTAAAGCTACATGTGCACCACCTCTACAGATTTATTGCCGGTGAAGAATACGGTACTAGTACAAGGACTGAGCTCTGTTACTAGGGATCAGGCCTGGTCCGTTAGGTAGGCGCAGATAGATTTATTGCACCTCAGGGGTGCATAGCAGACGGTCGCCACATTGGGCGCTCCGTTCTCCCCATTGCTAGTAGATATATACCTGTGTACATGTTAAAGTGCATATTGCAGGGACCTGCTAAAGTATTGTAAGATATATGTTTAAATGCATGTTGCTATTCTTTTTCCTTACTGACAAAAGTAAAGCCAGTTATTCTTATCTCAGCAGTCTGCTTGTGAGTTCATACCAATTACACTTAGAGTATAAGCTAAGTTTTATGTGCATAGAGACGTACCCCTTGACTAACTGTGCCAGAGTGGGTAGAGCCAAATTGCCGGGGGTTGGTGGAGCTGTACTCAGGGACCCAAAACAAACCAGCGGCTCTCTTAACTGGGGGTAGCGCTACACGTGGGGGCTCGTAATCCGGGATCCTGAGTCAGCGGGAAAAGCCGCCAGAAGGTACCGGCATGGACCCGATAGAAGTGGGACGGTGGTCCGCAACATGGGCCGCTGACCCAGCCGCAGCAGCAGTCATTGAACTGCCAGGGATATGGCAGAGAGAGGCAGTCAAGCAGCTCATAATGTCATTATCCCCATGCCAGAAGTCATGGATAATGGACATGAGAAATGATGCTGGGTACACATACGCCTTAATAGAGTGTAAGGAAGAGACTCCAGAGCAGTTCAGGAGCCACAGCATACAGGCACCGAATGGTCAGGCCTACCAAGTGCTGCATGCGCTGCCGAGAAAGGGAGACTACTCTCCTATGAAAGCCATTCTATCCCCAAAGAAGGAGGAGCAGAAGGGCGCGGAAAGTCCCGCACCCACACACACTACTCTTAGTGCAGAACTGTGTGCTGTTCTAGGGGAGATTGTGACCCAGTGCAGAAGAGACCCCGGGGATTACCCAATGTCGGGATACAGGAAACTCCGGATGTTTTCAGGGAGGACACCTGTACCCTCGGGAGAAGAGGGATTTGAAGAGTGGTTAGATGGTGCCACGCAGGCCCTAGAAGAATGGGAGGTCTCAGAAGGCAGAAAGAAGCAAAGGATTGTGGAAAGCCTAAAAGGACCTGCCCTAGAGGCCATACGCAATCTGAAGACGAGTAAAAAGGATTGCACTGCCCAGGACTACATAGACATCCTGGAAGGTGTGTTTGGTGGGACAGAAAAAGTCACAGAACTTACCTATCAACTGGAACACTGTTACCAGAAGACAGGGGAGAAGCTGTCAGAGTACATGGGACGCATAGACAAGATCCTGCATAGGATTATCCTGAAGAAGGGGATAGATCCAAGGAAGGTAGATGAAGCCCGTGCCCAGCAAGTGATGAGGGGAGCCCAACCCTTGGACCCTGTCGCACTAATTCTACGCACCCGGCAGGATGGGAAGAGCCTGGACTACCCTGACCTCATCCGAATGGTCAGAGAAGAAGAGGCCATGTTGGAAGAGAAAAAGGAGAAGCAGGTGATGGGGTCTACGAAGCCTCCAGTGGCCACGGTCAGGTCGGCCTTAACCCCTGAAAGAGACACAGAGGTAGATGCCCTGAAGTTGCAGATGTCCCAGATGATGGAGATACTGACATCTCTAGTGGCGAAAGAGACGCCCAGTCCCAAGAAAGAAACAACCAGGAGGGAATTGTTTCCAGCTGTTCCAGCACCAGCATCCCCACCTGACCACAGTGAGATGATTTGCTTTAATTGTGGAGGAATTGGTCATATTGCAGCTGTATGTTCCAGTCCCAAGAAGAAGAAGGCAGAAAGCCGCCAGCCGGCGGGAAACGCCAAAGGGCCCCGGTGAAGGAGTCAACCGGGTGCCCATCACCTTCAGTGAGCTCCAAGAAGCACAACAGGAAGAGAAAGCGAGGAGACCAAACCCCTCAGAAGGGGCCCAGGGATCCTCAACCAAGGTGCACTCCAGAGAAAGGGGGCAAGACCCCTCCGGAGAGACACAGCACCCCCAAGCGTGAACTCTTCAAAGTGAGAGATAACAATATCCCTCAACGGGTTCACACTCCCACTAAGAGGGAGAAAATCAATGCATACCAGGCTCAAGAAAGGAGCAAGTGCAAATCAAGTGCTGGTAAAGCAAAGAGTCCAAAGAAGAGGACAGCATCAACTAGGCCCTACCCAGAAGAGCTAGTTGGTCCATCTCCTACTGTACCCATCCAAGTGGAAGGAGTGTACACGAAGGCCCTTCTAGACACTGGAGCACAAGTGACCCTGTTGTACAGGGACTTCTATGGCAGATACCTGAGTCATCTGCCAATACAGAAGATAGAAGAGTTGGAGATAAGGGGATTGGGAACCCAGAGTTTCCCCTATGATGGATACTTACCCATAAGATTGACGTTTGACCCATCCGTAGCTGGGAAGTCTGAAGTGTTCGACGCCTTAGCAGTGGTGTGTCCCCGCCCACCAGGAACCAGCAAGACGTCCCTGATCATAGGGACGAACACGGACCTAGTCAGAAGGCTTCTGACTCCCCTGGTGAAGAAAGAGAGTCTTTCAACTCCCAAGATCCACCCCATGCTGAAGGCAGCCTATCAGCGGTTGGTCCTAGAGCAGAAGACCCCAAGTGAGGGGATAGGAAGGGTATGGAGGCTTGGGAAAGAAGGAGCAGTGTTACAGCCTGGAGAGGTGACCTGCATGAGAGCCACGGTGAAACTTACTTGGGAGCAGCCTGGCCCCTTTGTAATGCTGGAACCCGACCCAATGGAGGGTCACTCAGGTCTGGAAGTGATACCAGAAGTCATTTCACTGAAGGACCTGAAGAAGGCCAGAGGAAGAGTCCCTGTCAGTGTGAGGAACCCCACGGAGAGGCCCGTGGAGATCCCTGCCAGGATGCTTCTGGGACAGGTGAGTCCTGCTGTCCCAGTTGGCTGGTCAGAAGTGAAGGGGACGGGTGAGGGAGAGGACGTTTGGAAGAAACTCTCCATGGAAAACCCTAACCTACCTGGAGCTTGGAAAGAGAGAGCCAAGGCCCAGCTGACCAGATGGGAGAAGATCTTCTCCAAAGATGAGTTTGATGTGGGGTGTGCGAGGAGTGCCACCCACCGAATCCGCATGCAAGAGGACAAGCCATTCAGAGAGAGAGTCAGGCGAGTCCCGCTAGCAGATCTGGAGGATCTGAGGGAGCAGCTTGCGGAATTGAAGAAGACGGGAGTGATTAGGGAGTCCAGAAGCCCCTACGCCTCCCCAATTGTGGTAGTCAGGAAGAAGAATGGGTCATTGAGGCTCTGCATTGACTACAGAACTCTCAACAGGAGGACCATTCCTGACCAGTACACCACGCCAAGGATAGAAGATGCCTTGCAGAGTTTATCTGGAGCTAAGTGGTTCAGTGTGATGGACCTCAAGAGTGGGTATTATCAAATCCCCATGCATCCAGAAGATAGAGAAAAGACTGCCTTCATAACCCCAGTAGGATTCTTTGAGTTCAACAGGATGCCTCAGGGCCTATCTGGAGCTCCTGCTACGTTTCAACGCCTAATGGAAAGGACTGTTGGAGACATGAACCTCATAGAAGTCCTTGTGTATCTGGACGATGTCATTGTCTTTGGAAAGACTTTGGAAGAGCATGAAGCCAGGTTGGAGAAAGTACTGAAGAGGCTCAGTGAAGAGGGACTTAAACTTTCTCCAGAAAAGTGTCGGTTCTATCAGTCTTCTGTGAACTATCTGGGACACATAGTGTCTGAAAAAGGAGTGTCTACAGACCCTGAGAAGCTGGAGGCAGTTACTTCGTGGCCAAGGCCCACAACAGTTACAGAACTTCGGTCTTTCTTGGGGTTCTGCTCCTACTACCGCAGGTTTGTGGATGGATTTGCCCGCATTGCCAAACCCCTCAACGAGCTGCTGAAGACAGAAGGAGAGGAGGATGGAATGGGGCCTAGGAGGTCCAGTGAGTCGGTCCAAGACCAGTGGAATTCAAGGTGTGAAGAGGCTTTCAGAACCTTGAAGAGAAGTCTCACCACAGCCCCAGTTTTGGCCTACGCTGATCCCACTAGACCCTATGAGCTACATGTTGATGCCAGCCATGAGGGCCTAGGTGGAGTACTCTACCAGGAGCATGAAGACCAGCTACGACCAGTGGCTTATGTGAGCCGGAGCCTGACCCCCTCCGAGAAGAACTATCCCACCCACAAGTTGGAGTTCTTAGCCCTCAAATGGGCAGTTGTTGACAAGTTGAGAGACTACTTGTATGGGGCCGAGTTTACTGTAAAGACAGATAACAACCCCTTGACCTATCTATTCACCACCGCCAAGCTGGATGCAACTGGACACAGATGGTTGGCGGCGTTGTCTGGATTCAATTTCAGCCTCAAGTACAGACCAGGGGCTGGAAATAGGGATGCAGATGCCCTGTCCCGAAGATCCCATGTCATGGTCGATGACTGGGAAGACTGGACCCAAGTGGCACCAGATGGAGTGCGAGCCCTTTGTCAAGGAGCTGAACTCCAAGCCAGAGGAGGATCCAGAGCTGAAGAAATAGGAGTTGCCACAGTGGGAGTCCCAAAGTGTTACTGTGGGGTAACTCAGCTGGCAGAAGAGTGTCTGCCGAAGTTGTCCAAGAAGGAGCTAAGGTGTGACCAATTGGAAGACCCCATGGGGAAATTGGTCCTGGAAGCCCTGGAAGACAAGAGTCCAGAGGGACTTCGCCTTCACCCTTCTAAAGAAGCTCGCCTACTGAGGAGAGAGTTGGACAAGTTGCAGGTGCATCAGGGGGTAGTCTACCGAAGGGGCCCCTCTGATGGACCAGAAGACAAGTGGCAGTTGTTTCTCCCAGAGAAGCATCGAGAGACTGTGCTGATTGCCTTACATGACCAGCATGGTCACTTGGGAGCAGAGAGAACCTTCCAACTTGTCAGAGACCGGTTTTACTGGCCCTGCATGAGGACCGAAGTGGAGGAGTATTGCCATTCCTGTGCAAGATGCATTCAGAGAAAGACTTTACCCCATCAAGCTGCCCCACTGGGCCACCTACAGAGTGAAGGCCCAATGGATCTGGTATGCATTGATTTTCTCTGCCTTGAACCCGATTTGAGCGGATTGGGAAATGTTCTGGTGGTAACCGACCATTTCACTCGTTATGCTCAGGCTTTCCCAACCAAGGACCAGAAGGCCTCTACAGTAGCCAAGGTACTCCTGGAGAAGTACTTTGTTCACTATGGGCTGCCACAGAGAATCCATTCAGACCAAGGAAGGGACTTTGAGAGTCGCCTGATCAGGAAGTTACTAGATTCTCTGGGAGTAGAGAAGACTAGGACCACACCATATCACCCTCAAGGTGATGCCCAGCCTGAGAGGTTCAACAGGACCCTATTGAACATGTTGGGAACTTTGGAAACAGAGAAGAAGCAACATTGGAGTCAACACATATCAGCTCTGGTGCATGCCTACAACTGCACCACAAGTGATGTGACAGGTTTTTCCCCTTACCGACTTATGTTTGGGAGAGAAGCAAGATTGCCAGTGGATTTGGCCTTCGGCATTTCTTTGGACCATGCCTCTGCTGCCTCCCACAAAGGATATGTGGACAGACTGAGGCGCAGTCTGAAGATAGCTTATGAGAAAGCTCAAGCGGCCTCTGACCAGAGGGGGGCCCGAAATAAGAGGAACTTTGATTTGAAAGTTAGAGTACAGGACCTACAGCCTGGGGACCGTGTACTGCTACGCAATCTAGGGATCCCTGGGAAACACAAGATTGCTGATAGATGGAGATCAGAACCATATATCATCTGTCGGAAACTTCCAGGATTGCCTGTCTACAAGTTGAAACCAGAGGGAAGATTGGGGCCTTTGAAGACCTGGCATAGGAATCATTTGCTCCCACTCACTGAAGCAGTCAGAATGCCTCCAGCAAGAGATGTACCTGAATCTGTTTCCATTCTGGATACCCCCAGGCCTAATACTAGGTCTCAAACATCCCAAGCTAGGGATGGTGAGGACCCCCAACCTGAAGAAGAAAGAGGAGAACTTGAATGGCTATGGCCTTCCTCAACTCCAGGAAGTTCTGCCATAGATCTTCCACCTACTGAAGATGTGGAAGATAACACATTGAACCCAGAAGCCACAGAGTTTGTGCCATTCAGTGATGTGCCTGAGTGCTGGGAAGATATCCCTGGTCTCTACCCAGAACAAGAAGTGGATGTTCCAGAACCAGAGATGTTGCCAGAATGTGTTCCTGAAGAAGTTCCAAGAGAACAGAGAGCTCGCAGAGTTGTGAAGCCTCCCAAGAAGTTAACTTACCCCAAGATGGGAGAAAGTTCAGAGGACTCTGTTACCACAGCAAGGAGAAGTGCTGAAAGCCCTGACCCTTCCGCTGTTCATTTAGTGGAGGGCAACCCTAGCTCACTCTCTGGCACAGTTAAACAGGCCACCCACACTGAAGTGACCTGTAGACAGGACAGCTCCCCATCTTATGCCAATTGGTGGGAAGCTCCTCTGTCCAAATTATGTGAAAATGTTGTTCCCGAAAAAGTTTGTAGTTTGGACACTATCTTTGGGGACCAAAGATTCAAAGTGGGGGGAGTGTGTAGCGGGGTTCTACCCCTTTTATGCTTAGAGACTACATCTCCCATAATTCCCCAGGCCCCAGGGCTGCTGACTTCCGCCCGGGAGGCTGCTGGGGGAGATTATAAAAGGGAAGAGCGGAGACCGCCTCTTCCTCTTGGGACACTTCCTCTTCTGAGGCCTGACAGGACTGGCCTGCCTCTGCTGACAGAGCGTGTGACGCGGAGACTGCAGCCAGCAGAGACACCTGTGCGGACCGGAGCTGAAGGCCTGAAGCCTGGGCCTTGCAGCCGATGGAGTGAGACTCTCACCCCTCAGAGTCCACAGCAGCGGAGCGGAGACTTCCCCTTACTGTCGGTCGGACGGAGCTGATGACCGGAGTTCAGGGCTGTGACTGAGGAGACCGGACGCCGCCATTGAAGAGACCAGAGCCACCATTAGAGGGACCGGATCGGAGGACGGTACCCCAAGGATTGGTGAGAGAGCCGGAAGGCTCATCCTGTATTGACACACACGTTTTATGCCTACTGAACTGCCTAGGCGCAATTTACCTCAGAGCAGCAATGTTACTTTCTGTGGATTACAAATGACACCATTTAAAGCTACATGTGCACCACCTCTACAGATTTATTGCCGGTGAAGAATACGGTACTAGTACAAGGACTGAGCTCTGTTACTAGGGATCAGGCCTGGTCCGTTAGGTAGGCGCAGATAGATTTATTGCACCTCAGGGGTGCATAGCAGACGGTCGCCACATTGGGCGCTCCGTTCTCCCCATTGCTAGTAGATATATACCTGTGTACATGTTAAAGTGCATATTGCAGGGACCTGCTAAAGTATTGTAAGATATATGTTTAAATGCATGTTGCTATTCTTTTTCCTTACTGACAAAAGTAAAGCCAGTTATTCTTATCTCAGCAGTCTGCTTGTGAGTTCATACCAATTACACTTAGAGTATAAGCTAAGTTTTATGTGCATAGAGACGTACCCCTTGACTAACTGTGCCAGAGTGGGTAGAGCCAAATTGCCGGGGGTTGGTGGAGCTGTACTCAGGGACCCAAAACAAACCAGCGGCTCTCTTAACTGGGGGTAGCGCTACACATCAATATGGTACAACTGGATAGAATTCAAAAACGCAGGCTTATAAAGCTACCTTTACATAATCACAGAACCCAAATGCTAGAAATTAACCTCTTAGGAATATCTGAGAAAATAACACAATAATCGCATTTCACCCTATTGTCTACCCCACTCTTTCCCCCTTTTCCCCCCTTTTTTTTTCTCCCCTTTTTTTTATTTTATTATTTTATTACTTTACTCTTACCCTCAATATGTTACATTCCACTTGAAAAATCACCGCTTCCATACAAGAATGTCTAGGTATTGAATAAATATATGCTTAAAATCAAAATCCAGACAAGGTATATAACCATATTGATACTATACTTTGAACTGTATTAAAAACAATTTGTTATATGTAATTTGTTTCCGTCTTCCTACTAACATAACATTGTAATATGTTTTTATATTCTTTCAATAAAAACTTTGTGAAACAAAAAAAAAAAAACCTCTGAAGAAGGACTTTCAGTCCGTAACATGTAAGGTGTTATATACACTGTATCGATCGCTTCCAGTCCTTAGTACCAGGATGGTGATTCATCTATACAATTGTATCAATCAGGGTATTAGATATGTCTTTTATGCTCTTTATGTATTGTTTGTATATGTATATTGATATTTTGTAATAAAATTTATACTTTTATACTACCGGTTTGATCTGTCTATTAAAGACCCTAAGGGGTTTCTCACTGTACCATTAGTGCCAGGTGTTTTTTCAAAGTCTGAAACCTGGAGCAGGTTGCGGCCCTGCAAATCTGAAGGGGAGACGATCCGGCCCTTTTAGCCTAAGAAGTGGAAACCACCGTTTTGCAATGAGCATTTATTCCTAACGGTGGTGTCAAGGATGCTGCTTTGTATGCCTCCACGATGGCTGAATTCATCCATCTTGCAATGGTATTTTTAGATGCCCTTTTACCCTTGTTTGAACCCGCAAAAAACACAGATAAGTTGGTGGAACATCGCCATTCCTTGGTGCGCTCTATGTATGCGATCAAGCATCTCCTGACATCTATTTTATTAAATCCAGCCTCTGTGTCATTTCTAGGATCTCCGCAAAATGACTGTATCGTGATCTCTTCCGATCTATGGAAGTTACAGGGCACCCTGGTATTATTCTAAAATAATGTGTGCATATGGTGTACTCTTCATCATCTTCTATTGGTAGGGGTGGGGTCTTATATGTTTTTGTCAGTATCCCATTAATTCCCAAAGAGGGTTCCGCTGGTTCCCACCTGCCTCTGAAATGATCTTCACAAATAGTACTCCTTGTGGCCTTGATATCAACAAGATAGGGGAGCAGTCTCCCAATTATTGAAATAACAACCATTGGACTGTCAGTGAAATCATCCAAGACAAAAGGAAAAGCTGGGACACTACCCTCCGGGCCCCATCATTGTTGTTGATTTCCCTATTTGATTGGAAATGTTGGACCTTGTTGGATGGATGCCTGTGGTTGTTGTGTCTGGTTAGGGGCGGAGCTGGAGTCGGGAGTCTGAGGAGGGGTGGGGTGAGGACACTGACTCACCCAGTGATCCTCAGCACCGCAATTGAAACATCCATTGCTTCTAGAGCAACTCATCCCTCTTCCATTTCTGCCTCTAAATCTGCCTCTACTTCTTCCTCTGCCTCTAAAATTTACCTTCATATTCCCTTGGAAATGTTGTGTGGAGACAGGCGACGGCTTTGGTATATCAAAACAACCTGCTGCATCTTTCTGTGAAAGTGCTTTGCCAAAGTCAGTTCTAGAAAGGGTTAACTAGGTACTGTTCCATACATACTCCGGCAACAAAACATCCCGTTCCCATTTTCCAATGAAAACAAAACAACCCAGTGTTTGACTGTCACCCAGCAGTGCAGACAACACTCCTACCTAGATTCCTTCAACAAAAAAATGTAGCACTGTCCGTGCACTGATACGGCTACAATCACTTCAAGTTTTTAACAGAATAAATTTGGAACAAGTTCAAGAGTATTTCAGACACACAATAAACGCAGAATCTTGCTCATGGATCTGCTGTTTTGCTTCAGACAGACTCAAAACTTCTATGAAATTAACTTTGCAATGTACATTAATTTGTTTACCTTTCCAAAATAGCTTTACCCAAATTGTAGCTTTATAACCTCACGACACTACTCACCAAGTGTACCCTTTGGTTCTAGAAACAAAATAGCAGTCCACACACACAGCGCAATTCATTCAGCGTGATACTTTTAAAGCAAAGCAGTTATACAATCATACACAGGGTTTACACAATACATTGATCGTCAGTCATCTGTGTTCCATACCAAACAGAACTAAAACTCTAGAGTACTCTGTAAATTCTTCTAAGGTCATCAAAACCTTTTCAAGTGTCCCCAAAACACTAGTGTCCTCAAAACACTATATGACCCTTCAGGTCATGACAGGTAAACTTTTATCTATAGTTATGAGAGGTTCTATAACCCAACAGCAATCTCTGTGGGATGGAAGCCAAGTCACACACCTGAATAGAATTAACTTACCAAGTCCTGTTAAAAGTAGCTTTCCAAAAGCTTTCCGATTCCGTTAAGGGTAGCTTTCCATCCTTTAATTCTCCATCCTTCGGACGAGCCCCCAGTGCTGTTAGGGTAAATCCTGTGTCTAGGGTAGTTTCCTTAAAACCTCTCAGACATCAGATCCAATATATTGTATAATTTCAGAGTACTCTGGAATCAGTTCTCAAAGAACCATATTAAAACGACACTCACACCATGTTGTCTTTTAAAAACTAATTGTATTGAGTTATCACAAAACACTTCATATAGTCTATTACACGTCACACAGGATAAGACATGCACAGTAAATATCAAGACCTTTACAGCTGGCCAAGACAAAACAAACAGTCATTGTTCTTTGTTCTAAACTAGCTAAAGGAATAAAAAGAATTTGTAACAATGTAGATAAGAAGTATGTGAGAATATTTCATTATTTCATTTTTTCAATATTTCATTATTCTCTACAGTAGCTGAAGGAATGCTGAGAAAGTCTATAAAAGTATCAGATATGTGTGTGAGAACACATGAATTAGGAGAATCTCATGTTGAGACAGTTATCTGAGAAGTTAAAGGGGTGTTCAAACTGTACATATTGTAAAATGGAAGTTTGTGAATATTAAAATGGCTGACAGAAACAAGATGGATGCTCAGCATAACCTTTCAATCGGAACTGCCAGGCCTGATTCCCAGGGCCAATTCCCGAATTACACCGCCCGAATTCACTCCAGCACCCCTGGGGAACATAGCGGTGCATGAATTCCAGCAGAAATAAAGGTAAACGCTGCTACGGTCACTCTCTCACAAACTACCTGCTCGGCCTGGAACAACAGAGGAGGAAGATGTCCCAAAATGGCGCCGGCGCGCGGGCTGCATCACACAACTCCTCACAGAAGCAAACACAGCCTGCAAGAGATTGTGAGTACAACTCCCCTCTATCTAAAGCTGATATAGATACAAGCCTCTCTGCTATCTATGATAAATTAGCAGACAAAATCCAGCTAGAATTGCCCAAATCAACTAGTGCCTTAACACAGGAGATTGATAATATGGGAAGCCACACTGATGTATTGGAGACAAAACATGATGAACTCTCCCTTGCACACAGTGACCTCAGAAGAGACTATGAAACTCTGGCTGATAGCTTTTCCTATATGCAAGAACATATAGAAGATTTGGACAACCGAAATCGCAGGAACAATATCAGAGTGCGTGGTATCCCAGAGTCCACCATAGAGCTATTCCCCGCAGTATCAAGGGTATTTCACATGCTCCTACCAGACAGGCCCACATCAGCCTTTGCATGTGACAGGATACATAGAGCACTTCGCCCTAAACCACCTCCTGATAAACCTCCACGCGATATAATTATGTGCATGAAGGACTTTCTCACCAAAGAGGACATCATGAGGGCCTCCAGAAGCACATCTAATATTGAGCTGGACGGCTTCAAACTACAAATCTACCCTGACATCTCTCCTGCCACCCTAGATCGCAGACGCAGGATGAAAGAAGTTACTACATTCCTACAGACAGCCAGAATCAAATATCGTTGGGGTTTTTCTTTTAAACTGTCCGTGATGCACAATGGAACCACACACACAATGTACAACGTTATCGAAGGAAAAGAATTACTAGTCAAGCTGGGCCTGCTAGAACCTGAACCCCCGAACTGTCTTCCTGTGACTCCTCGTTCTTCACCCATCTGGACCACTCCCTCTACCCGACGCAACCCAAGAAATCAGAGAAGATGGCGACATTCCCTCCAGGACCAGGACTAAAGAAGATCCCTCTTTTTTCTCCTCATGCGATTTCTTTTTTTTTTTTTTCTATTGTTTTTTTTTTTTTACTTTTGCTTTTTTTTGCTCCAACTTCACTGTCATGAGCTCCGATTTTGAGTATATGACTGCCTGCTTCTTATAAGATGATCTTTACACTGACCCTGGTTTATAGTTTTGGACCCTTTTTTGTTTTGTTTTGTTTTTTTGGACATAATAACCTAATAATTCCCTTGTAATCCTGTCTCCCTACTCGGGATGCTCCCCCTCTCCCCCTACAGATCTCAGTTGCTCCTAAATCCTGTCTTTCCCTATTCCACAATATTTCAACCCCCCTAATATTAGGCACTTTGCATTAGTTCTCCCCTACTGTAGATGTGGGCAGCGGGAGAAGGGAGCACCGGGAATTGTCTCCCCCCCCCCCCCCCCAAAAAAACATTTGATTACATTTTTTTTATTTTTTTTTCGCCCTATCTCAGTCCTTAATAGGGATGGGCCCAGTGTTCGATTCGAACCCACGTTCGAATCGAGCACCGGGCGTTCGCCCGCTCGGCGAGCCCAGAACTATTTGGGCCGTTCGCATTACATTCGTGTGATGCGAGCGGCCCGCAATGCATTGCGCCAGGCGCAGTGCATTGCTGGCTGATGATTGGCCAAGCATGCACTGTGACCCCGCATGCTTGGCCAATCACAGCGCCGGCAGCGAGGAGAGCAATAATTGGCTACAGACAGGAACGCCTGTAGCCAATTAAAGCTCAGGGGCTTTAGTACACGCCCCACTGTATAAAAGGCCGCCGCGCCATCGGCCTAGTGCACATGTGTTCCGGCTTTGATAGTGAATAGGCAGACCGTAATAGATGAATACATAAGTATCAAAATTGATAATCTACTGCAGATCAAGATCAATGTGTCCATTACAGACACA
This sequence comes from Lithobates sylvaticus, assembly GCA_028564925.1. Taxonomy (NCBI): domain Eukaryota; kingdom Metazoa; phylum Chordata; class Amphibia; order Anura; family Ranidae; genus Lithobates; species Lithobates sylvaticus. The sequence goes on from CM053035.1 coordinate 75,799,325, forward strand.
GGTCAGCATCACTTGTGCCCGACGCGTTTCGTGTAGAGACAGTCTTCAGGGGCAGATGCTTGTGTATGACTGCAGGGGGTAAGAAAATATATGATATAACATTAGTCTAGTTTTAAATAGTAATATAAAGGGAAGGCAACTTGGCCCATCCCATATACTCACAAAAGGGGTCCAATAGGGTATAATGCCGTGGCCGTGCAACTAGGGTCCCAAAATAGTCTTCCCCGGGAGCTGAGGTGGCTACAGCCCCGTGCAGCAGGGCACATCCAACAGACCTCCCGATGACCCATGACACAGATTGCTGTTGCAGGAGTGAGGAAACCAGGGTAGCCCGGGATGACAAACTAAAGAGATCTGAAAAAGTGTGGTAGAGATGATGTGTAAATGAAGGTGACAAAAAATTGGGTTGGGAAAGGAGGTGTAACAGCTGTGTAAGCTGAAGGGATATGTGTTGAATTACATCAGTGTGTGAACTATGTGGTCGTGGCTAAGGCAATATGTGAAAGGTGAAAAAATGAATAGTGGGTGGTAAAACAGAAAAAGAAGAGGTGTAAAAATGGATAAAAGAAGAAATTTATATAAAAAAGTGTAAAAATTTTAAAAAAATAAAAATAAAAATAAATAAATAAATAAGAAAATAATGATGACATAAAATAAAATAAAAATGAAAACCAAAAGTAAAAGCGGTGTGAAAAGAAGGAAAAAATCGAGTATGACATGGTGCATATGTGTGGACCTAGTGAATGACTTGAAAAAAAAAGGAATAAGGAAAAAAGCCGCCACAATCCAAATTCCAACCACTGCGCCTAAGATCTGACCAAAGAAAGAGAGTACGAGACAAAAGCAGCCACTTAAGATGAAATATATAAGAAAGTGGATCAAGCGTTGGTCCGATTGGACTGAAGCTTGAACAGTAGCGCTCAACCAATATAAACTAATTGATAAATAAAGTATAGTGCAATCATAAAATGAATGGAATGACTCAATAATATTATGTGCACACACCCACGTGTTAAGTGAATCATACAAAAATAAAGTGTAAAAGGCAAAATTGATATATAATGTGAATTATAATCAAGGAGAGATATATTAAACACAATATCCCCCAAAAATAGTGAAAAGTTGTGCCACACTATTGCACTGATGTTCCAGCAGAAAAAAATCACACCAAAAAAAAAATAATAAAGTGTGTTATTGATCAAAAAGAAAAGTTCCTCTGACAAAAATAACAATAGTGTAATCTTCTTATCTTCCACCACACCGTTGTGCTCAATGTGCCACTCCCATAGGAAACTCACTCACCACAATATGTTGCCCGCACTTTCGTGTCGGGCAATTCAGCTTAAATGATCTCAAACAGCCAATCGGTGGTCCTCCTGTTTTATCTTTATCCACTCAGTGCTTATAGAGTTGTCCCACATGTAGAAATGAAAAAGTGCTCCAATAGTGTAATACAGTAAAAATTATTTATTTCACACTAAAATCAAAGCTTCAACCAATTCACTCACATTTGAACAGATTAAAATCAGCAACATATGAATTCCAATCCACCACAGCAGATAGCACTCCAGTAAATTCAACTCTGCAACTCCACTTCTAGGCAAAGGTAAAACAATGGTCATGGCGGACCCGAGGTGTGTGCGACTATAGAATCTAGATCTCACCGTCTCCCATCCGCCAATGTCCATAAACGAGTGATCGTAACACCGTATCTCTGTTTGTAATATAAAAGCTGTTGTTCACTGCAGATGAACGCCGCTTAGCCACGCCCCCGACATGTTTCGTCACATGGGGACTTAATCATGGGGTTGGCCAAGCGGTGTGTCACTCATGATAATATACCCGCCCCTCCCTTCCCATTGGTGGAGTGTTTACCCTATTGCTTTTTGCGTAAGTGTGTCCACCGTGCTAGTGCACGTAACGCTGGTCCCATGTGCGGCATCGCGCACCCTCAGTTGCTGGCGTGCCTCCCATACACAGATAACAGCCGTCGCTGTATCTCAAAGTGTCTCGTGCGCATGCGCCCGACACGCGCTGTGCGCCGATCCCATTGGTGGAGTATAGGCACCAATCAGTGCTGTATTAGGCCGATCAGGTGACTCAGGCCGCGCGCATGGGGTATAATATATCTTGCAACATATTAAAATATATAAAAGGACCAATTACACTTAGTAATCATGTAGAGCCATTCACAATAGTAAATAAGCTCAGTGATCTTATTTCGGATCTAGTGAACCAGTTCATAATCTTCAAATACTAACATACCGTACATGACATGTCAATTTAAAACATACAAACTCGTTACAAATCATCTAAATTTTTTTGAATGATATATATACCAAAATTAACCCTTTGGTTGAAATAAAGATTAAAATAATAATTAAAATAGTAAATTAAAGTAGCTGGTTAAAAATCAGTGTACGTATATATGATAGTATAATATCCAATAAATTCCAGTATATTACATCATTGGAAACACTGCAATTAAAAATACCGGCAATAAAACAGAGTCTGTCACTATAGGGTCAATCAAACATAAATGCTCCCCCTCATGGTATGTTGATCCCTATAGGTCTACAATTAGGACATCATACTTCATCTAAAAGTCGTTTAAACAACAATTTAAATCGAGCTCAATATTGAGCCCTCTAGGCGCAAGACACTTAAACAAAAATATCCACCGGGTTTCCCGCTGTGACAGATCCCTTACCCGGTTGGATCCTCTCCATGAGGGATGTATAGTGTCTATACCTACAAACTGAAGCAGGCTTGCATCCTGATGATGTTTTAATTTGAAGTGTAGCGACACACTGTGAAATTGGTAACCCCTTCTAATGTTGGCCAGGTGTTCAGATATTCTTACCCGTAACAATCTCTTGGTCCTCCCAACATAGAATAAGCCACACGGGCACCACATTAAGTATACCACGTGTGTCGTATTACAGGTGATAAACTCCTTAATCGGGAAACTTTCGTTATCCCTATTAGTCACAGTGGTCACACCTCTGTTGGATACCTGTACCGTCCTACAGCAAATACACTTCCTGCAACAATAGAATCCTTTCAGATCTATTTTCAAGTTCCCTTCACCAGGAGGGTTCAGAATTCTTTTGACTATCTGGTCACCAAAATTTGGTGCCCTTTTGTAGATAAACTTGGGTTGTTGTGGTAAAATAAGTGTCTATCCCTCAATAATATGTGCCAATATTTTTTATATTTTATATATATTTCCTCAACCTCTCTGTATTGGCAATGAAACCCAGATAAAAATCTGATCTGGTGGGGATTCTCAAGTGTCTGATCATCATTCCTTATTTTCTTCTTAAAACATTGGGCTCTAGGTAATTCAGCAACCTCATCAATAATCCCCATCATTGCATCATTATCATATCCCTTCTGGACAAATCTATCTTTCAGTATCCCCGCCTGTTCATGAAAATCCTCTAAGTGTGTGCAGTTTCGTCGAACTCGAAGTATTTGCCCTTTTGGGATATTCTTTATCCAACTAGGGTGATGCCCACTCCTAATGGACAAATAGCTGTTCCTATCTGTTGGTTTAAAATATACTTTTGTACTCAGCACATTCATCTCTTTTTTGATAGTGACATCAAGGAAATTAACAGAGGTCTCGCTGATCTGATAGTCCAACCGGATGTTATTGGTATTCGAGTTTAAATACAAAAGAAATTCCACCGCAGATTCTTCAGATCCCTCCCATATAAATAGGAGGTCATCGATAAATCTGCGGTAGAATTTCAGTTGTGGAAACTGCCCACTGAAAATCCGCCTATCCTCCCATTCTGCCATGAACAGGTTGGCGAGGCTGGGAGCATATTTTGCTCCCATTGCCACGCCAACCTGCTGGGAGAAGAAATTACCTCCAAACCAGAAATAATTGTGCGAAACACAGAAATCCAAAACCTGCCCCAAAAAACGCTTTTGGGTATGTGGGATATCCTCACGTTTACTTAGAGCCCAATTAATTGTCCAGAAGGGATATGATAATGATGCAATGATGGGGATTATTGATGAGGTTGCTGAGTTACCTAGAGCCCAATGTTTTAAGAAGAAAATAAGGAATGATGATCAGACACTTGAGAATCCCCACCAGATCAGATTTTTATCTGGGTTTCATTGCCAATACAGAGAGGTTGAGGAAATATATAAAAAATATTGACACATATTATTGAGGGATAGACACTTGGGAGATATTTTACCACAACAACCCAAGTTAATCTACAAAAGGGCACCAAATTTTGGTGACCAGATAGTCAAAAGAATTCTGAACCCTCCTGGTGAAGGGAACTTGAAAATAGATCTGAAAGGATTCTATTGTTGCAGGAAGTGTATTTGCTGTAGGACGGTACAGGTATCCAACAGAGGTGTGACCACTGTGACTAATAGGGATAACGAAAGTTTCCCGATTAAGGAGTTTATCACCTGTAATACGACACACGTGGTATACTTAATGTGGTGCCCGTGTGGCTTATTCTATGTTGGGAGGACCAAGAGATTGTTACGGGTAAGAATATCTGAACACCTGGCCAACATTAGAAGGGGTTACCTTTTTTTCAGTGTGTGTCGCTACACTTCAAATTAAAACATCATCAGGATGCAAGCCTGCTTCAGTTTGTAGATATAGACACTATACATCCCTCATGGAGAGGATCCAACTGGGTAAGGGATCTGTCACAGCGGGAAACCCGGTGGATATTTTTGTTTAAGTGTCTTGCGCCTAGAGGGCTCAATATTGAGCTCGATTTAAATTGTTTTTTAAACAACTTTTAGATGAAGTATGATGTCCTAATTGTAGACCTATAGGGATCAACATACCATGAGGGGGAGCATTTATGTTTGATTGACCCTATAGTGACAGACTCTGTTTTATTGCCGGTATTTTTAATTGCAGTGTTTCCAATGAGGTAATATACTGGAATTTATTGGATATTATACTATCATATATACGTACATTGATTTTTTAACCAGCCACTCTAATTTACTATTTTAATTATTATTTAAATCTTTATTTCAACCAAAGGGTTAATTTTGGTATATATATCATTCTAAATAATTTAGATGATTTGTAACGAGTTTGTATGTTTTAAATTGACATGTCATTTATGTTAGTATTTGAAGATTATGAACTGGTTCACTAGATCAGAAATAAGATCACTGAGCTTATTTACTATTGTCAATGGCTCTACATTATTACTAAGTGTAATTGGTCCTTTTATATATTTTAATATGTTGCAAGATATATTATACCCCATGTAAACGGGGACGTGAGGTGTGCGCATGCCCAGTAAAGATAGAGCTAATAGAAGCTATGAAAGCCGATATGATGGTCTGACTCAACGGTGGCTATTCCCTGATAGTGGTTATGGTAATTGGCCCAGTGTGACTTATGACGTGCGTGGGTGCGCGCGGCCTGGGTCACCTGATCAGCCTAATACAGCACTGATTGGTGCCTATACTCCACCAATGGGATCGGCGCACAGCGCATGTTGGGCGCATGCGCACGAGACACTTTGAGATACAGCGACAGCTGTTATCTGTGTATGGGAGGCACGCCAGCAACTGAGGGTGCGCGATGCCGCACATGGGACCAGCGTTACGTGCACTAGCATGGCGGACACACTTACGCAAAAAGCAATAGGGTAAACACTCCACCAATGGGAAGGGAGCGGCGGGTATATTATCATGAGTGACACACCGCTTGGCCAACCCCATGATTAAGTCCCCATGTGACGAAACATGTCGGGGGCGTGGCTAAGCGGCGTTCATCTGCAGTGAACAACAGCTTTTATATTACAAACAGAGATAAGGTGTTACGATCACTCGTTTATGGACATTGGCGGATGGGAGACGGTGAGATCTAGATTCTATAGTCGCACACACCTCGGGTCCGCCGTGACCATTGTTTTACCTTTGCCTAGAAGTGGAGTTGCAGAGTTGAATTTACTGGAGTGCTATCTGCTGTGGTGGATTGGAATTCATATGTTGCTGATTTTAATCTGTTCAAATGTGAGTGAATTGGTTGAAGCTTTGATTTTAGTGTGAAATAAATTATTTTTACTGTATTACACTATTGGAGCACTTTTTCATTTCTACATGTGGGACAACTCTATAAGCACTGAGTGGATAAAACAGGAGGACCACCGATTGGCTGTTTGAGATCATTTAAGCTGAATTGCCCGGCACGAAAGTGCGGGCAACATATTGTGGTGAGTGAGTTTCCTATGGGAGTGGCACATTGAGCACAACTGTGTGGTGGAAGATAAGAAGATTACACTATTGTTATTTTGAGAAGATACACGTTTTTGTCAGAGGAACTTTTCTTTTTGATCAATAACACACTTTATTATTTTTTTTTTTTGGTGTGATTTTTTTCTGCTGGAACATCAGTGCAATAGTGTGGCACAACTTTTCACAATTTTTGGGGGATATTGTGTTTAATATATCTCTCCTTGATTATAATTCACATTATATATCAATTTTGCCTTTTACACTTTATTTTTGTATGATTCACTTAACACGTGGGTGTGTGCACATAATATTATTGAGTCATTCCATTCATTTTATGATTGCACTATACTTTATTTATCAATTAATCTAGTGAATGACTTACTTGCGGAGACAAGGCTTGAAAACGATGTGGAGTGCTGTACTGCGG
>CM053035.1:75808497-75818497 GCA_028564925.1 Lithobates sylvaticus
ACTAATAAAAAAATTAAAAGTGGGGCGTGCAAAATTATTCGGCCCCCTTGCGTTAATACTTTGTAGAGCCACCTTTTGCTGCGATTACAGCTGCAAGTCGCTTGGGGTATGTCTATCAGTTTTGCACATCGAGAGACTGAAATTCTTGCCCATTGTTCCTTGCAAAACAGCTCGAGCTCAGTGAGGTTGGATGGAGGGCGTTTGTGAACAGCAGTTTTCAGCTCTTTCCACAGATTCTCGATTGGATTCAGGTCTGGACTTTGACTTGGCCATTCTAACACCTGGATACGTTTATTTGTGAACCATTCCTTTGTAGATTTTGCTGTATGTTTGGGATCATTGTCTTGTTGGAAGATAAATCTCCGTCCCAGTTTCAGGTCTTTTGCAGACTCCAACAGGTTTTCATCCAGAATGGTCCTGTTTTTGGCTGCATCCATCTTCCCCTCAATTTTAACCATCTTCCCTGTCCCTGCTGAAGAAAAGCAGGCCCAAACCATGATGCTGCCACCACCATGTTTGACAGTGGGGATGGTGTGTTGAGGGTGATGAGCTGTGTTGCTTTTACGCCAAACATATCGTTTTGCATTGTGGCCAAAAAGTTCGATTTTGGTTTCATCGGACCAGAGCACCTTCTTCCACATATTTGGTGTGTCTCCCAGGTGGCTTGTGGCAAACTTTAGACAAGACTTTTTATGGATATCTTTGAGAAATGGCTTTCTTCTTGCCACTCTTCCATAAAGGCCATATTTGTGCAGTGTACGACTGATTGTTGTCCTATGGACAGACTCTCCCACCTCAGCTGTAGTTCTCTGCAGTTCATCCAGAGTGATCATGGGCCTCTTGGCTGCATCTCTGATCAGTCTTCTCCTTGTCTGAGCTGAAAGTTTAGAGGGACAGCCAGGTCTTGGTAGATTTGCAGTGGTCTGATACTCCTTCCATTTCAAAATGATCGCTTGCACAGTGCTCCTTGGGATGTTTAAAGCTTGGAAAATCTTTTTGTATCCAAATCCGGCTTTAAACTTCTCCACAACAGTATTACGGACCTGCCTGGTGTGTTCCTTGGTCTTCATGATGCTCTCTGCGCTTTCAACAGAACCCTGAGACTATCACAGAGCAGGTGCATTTATACAGAGACTTGATTACACACAGGTGGATTCTATTTATCACCATCAGTCATTTAGGACAACATTGGATCATTCAGAGATCCTCGCTGAACTTCTGGAGTGAGTTTGCTGCACTGAAAGTAAAGGGGCCGAATAATTTTGCACGCACCACTTTTCAGTTTTTTATTTGCTAAAAAAGTTTAAAATATCCAATAGATTTCGTTCCACTTCACAATTGTGTCCCACTTGTTGGTGATTCTTCACAAAAAATTCAAATTTTATATCTTTATGTTTGAAGCCTGAAATGTGGCAAAAGGTTGAAAAGTTCAAGGGGGCCGAATACTTTTGCAAGCCACTGTAGGAGCTAGTGTGTGTGTGTCAGCACACATAGGAGCTAGTGTGTGTGTGTCAGCACACATAGGAGCTAGTGTGTGTGTGTCAGAACACATAGGAGCTAGTGTGTGTATGTGTGTCAGCCCAGTTCTTGTCATCTAAGGCAGCCTCTATCTGCCATAAGGCCCTGTTGCTGTCATCTAAGGCATCCATCTGCAGGAGTTAGTGTGTGTGCTGTGTGACTCCAGCACAATATACACTACCCACTACAATGCCTGGAAGGAGAGGCAGACAGTCCCGAGGCAAGAACACAGGGCAAGCAGGCTCTGTTTCTAGAGACAACAGTGCTGGTCGTGGACGTGGTCGTGCATCGTCATCAGCACGTGGCCATGGGACACGCTTGTCCTTGTTTTCGGCAGCTGGACATGTTGAGCTGCATCATGCCGAAGGCTTGGTAGAATGGATGACCAAGCCCTCCTCATCCTCCTCATCCTCTCTCACCCAGGCTCAGGGTACTGGCAGAGCAGCTGCCAACGCGTACTCAATGGCATCATCAGGCACCCCTTCCCTAGACCCCCCATGTCCTCCTGAGGAGTCCCCCGAACTGTTTGAGCACAGTGTTGGGTACATGCTCCAGGAGGATGCCCAACGTTTTGAAGGCTCGGATGATGATACCCAGCTTTAGGAAGGCAGTAGCGTGCGCGCAGAGAGAGGGGATGCTGAAGGACAGCAATCTGGCAGTCATGTTCCACCAGCTGCAGCTTACTGCCAGGTTTGCTCCAGTGGTGAAGAGGGAGGGGATGATGAGGTCACTGACTCCACGTGGGTGCCTGAAGGGAGAGAGGAGGAGGAGGAGGAGGAGGCGGCGGCACATGTCCAACGAGGCAGGATGCCCTCCGGAGGCCAGCTTGAGGCCAGCACACCAACTGAATAACACCGCAGGTGTGGGCCTTTTTTGAAACGAGTACATCAGATCGCGCCACTGCTATTTGCAATATTTGTCTCAAGCGTATCTCACGTGGCCAAAACATCAGCCGCTTGGGCACCACAAGCATGACCAGACATATGTCGACCTGCCATGCAGCTCATTGACAAGCGCACATTAAAGACCCACACCAAAGAACAAAGCGGACCTCTCCTTGCTCCTCATCAGCTGGGATCTCCAACCCCACTATATCTTCAGTCCTCTCTGAAAGCTGCTCTGAGAGGAATGAAGGTGTAGAATTAGGTGTGTCACAGCCAAGTACTTGCAGTACACCGACGTCCGATTGTAGCAGGCAAATTTCCCTGCCCCAGCTGCTGGACCGTCAAAAGAAGTTTACTCCCAGCCATCCACATGCCCAGCGGTTGAATGCTAGCTTGGCTAAATTGCTAGCACTTCAACTGCTGCCTTTTCAGTTGGTAGACTCGGCCCCCTTCCGGCTCTCTACCGGCATGTGGAAGGCAATGTCCATGCCTCGCTGGACAGGGCGGTCAGCAGTAAGGTGCATATTACCGCTGACTCATGGTCCAGCAAGCATGGACAGGGACGTTATCTGTCTTTCACGGCCCATTGGGTCACTCTATTGCCAGCTGGGAGGGATGCAGGACAAGGTGCAGTAGTGTTGGAGGTTGTTCCGCCACCACGCCTCCAAAATGCTACTACTGGTTGTGACACACCTCTCTCCTCCACCCCCTCCTCTTCTTCTTCCTCCATGGCCTCTTCGAGTGCTCTGTCCTCGGAACCAGCGGTCCTCCGTAGGTGTACAAGGGGCTACGCGAGTACACAGGCAAAAAGATGCCATGCCGTGCTTGCGCTGGTGTGTTTGGGGGACAGGAGCCACACTGGGGCAGAGGTTCTGGCAGCTCTGCAGGGGCAGGCCGAGAGGTGGTTGACGCCACGCCAGCTTAAGCCAGGAATGGTGGTTTCTGACAATGGCACCAACCTCCTCTCCGCCCTGCGACAGGGCAGCTCACCCATGTGCCCTGTATGGCTCATGTCCTCAACCTGGTGGTGCAGCGGTTCTTGGGCAGGTACCCAGGCTTACAGGATGTCCTGAGGCAGGCCAGGAAAGTCTGTGTGCATTTCCGCCGATCGTATAATGCCAGTGCTCGGCTGGCTGAGCTGCAAAAGGAGTTGAACCTGCCCAAGAACCGCCTAATATGTGACATGCCCACCAGGTGGAACTCAATGTTGGCCATGCTGCAGTGACTGCACGCGCAGCAGAGGGCCATCAATGAGTACCTTTGCGACTACGGCACCAGGACAGGGTCAGGGGAGCTTGGATTTTTTCCCCACGCCAGTGGAGCATGATCAGGGATGCATGCACTGTCCTGTCACCAATTGAGGAGGCCACGAGGATGGTGAGCAGTGACAGTGCATGCATCAGTGACACTGTACCTCTTGTCCACCTGTTGGAGCATACGCTGCGTGGGATAATGGACAGGGCACTTGAGGCAGAACAGAGGCAAGAAGAGGAGGACTTCCTTGCCTCTCAAGGCCCCCTTTATCCGGACAGTGTTTCTTCTGTCCCACCCATCACACAGGAAGAGGATGAGGAGGAGGAGGAGGAAGAGGATTGTGTGAGCATGGAGGTGGAGCCTGGCACTCAGCATCAGCAGCAGCAGTCTTTTAGGGATGATGTATAGTCCCAACAAACCAGTGGACTTGTACGTGGCTGGGAGGAGGTGGCTGGCGATCATGTCGTCCTCAGTGACCCAGAAGACTACGGACCAAATGCCTCAGCTAACCTACCTTGCATGGCCTCCCTGATCCTGCAAAGCCTGCGGAAGGATCCTCGTATTCTTCGGATCAAGGAGAGGGACCATTACTGGCTGGCCACTCTCCTTGATCCACGGTACAAGGGTAAGGTTGCGGACCTTATCTTGCCATCGCAGAGGGAGCAGAGGATGAGTCATCTCAGGGAGGCCTTGCAGAAAGGTCTGTGCAACGCGTTCCCAGAAACTGGGAGGTTACAAACTCCTGGTCCTGGACGACGAGTTGCTGAGGCTTCGGTCAGTAGCAGAAGGAGCGGTGGGGAAGGTGGACGTCTGACCGATGCGTTCAGACAATTTTTTTTAGTCCGCAGCCCCAAGGTATGATCGGTTCCAGCAACCATCGCCAGCGTTTGATATACATGGTGCAGGAATACCTAGGGGCAAGGTCAGACTTGGTCACCTTTCCCACCGAAAATCCTCTGGCTTACTGGGTCTTGAGGATGGATCACTGGCCAGAGCTTGCACAGTATGCAATTGAGCTACTGGCCTGTCCTGCATCCAGCGTTCACCGCTTGTCACCGATCACAGGGTGCGCCTGTCCACCGACTCGGTTGATCGACTGACCTTCATAAAGATGAATCAGTCTTGGATCACCACCAGCTACCAGGCACCTGAAGCGGATATAACTGAATAATTTATAATGTCACATCCCTTCAAGACTCCCTATGCTGATGCTGAGTGACTGTCCTGTTATGTCCACTGACTATCCTCTTCCTCCTCCTCAATGATCCATTCCTTGATAGCTTGGAAGAACATTTTTGTTCCTGGGTGCCACCACACCAGTGCCTAAGGCACAATTTTTCAGCCCCTGTATAACAGGGGCGTGTAATTACAATTTTTTAAGCAATACTTCGCAACAGGTCTGACTGCTGTGCTCCAAGTACAGTATCTGTGAGGGGTTGCAGTGTTGTGGCACCAGCACCGTTGCCTAAGGCCCAATTTTTCAGCCCCTGTTTAACAGGGGCATGTAATTACAATTTATTAAGCAATGCTTCGCAACAGGTCTGACTGCTGTGCTCCAAGTACAGTATATGTGAGGGGTTGCAGTGTTGTGGCACCAGCACCGTTGCCTAAGGCACAATTTTTCAGCCCCTGTTTAACAGGGGCGTGTAATTACAATTTTTTAAGCAATGGTTCGCAACAGGTCTGACTGCTGTGCTCCAAGTACAGTATCTGTGAGGGGTTGCAGTGTTGTGGCACCAGCACCAGTGCCTAAGGCACAATTTTTCAGCCCCTGTTTAACAGGGGTGTGTAATTACAATTCTTGATCTAATAGTTCACAGCAGGGCCCATTCCTGCGCCCACCAAGAGTAACTGTGAGGGCTTACAGTCTTGTGGCAACACCGTCCACCACCACCACCAAAGGCCCAATTTTTTTGCCCTGTTCAACAGGTGCATGCAATTACAAATCTTGATCTAATAATTCACAGCAGGGCCCATTCCTGCGCCCACCAAGAGTAACTGTGAGGGCTTACAGTCTTGTGGCAACACCGTCCACCACCACCACCAAAGGCCCAATTTTTTTGCCCTGTTCAACAGGTGCATGCAATTACAAATCTTGATCTAATAATTCACAGCAGGGCCCATTCCTGCGCCCACCAAGAGTAACTGTGAGGGCTTACAGTCTTGTGGAAACACCGTCCACCACCACCACCAAAGGCCCAATTTTTCTGCCCTGTTCAACAGGTGCGTGCAATTACAAATCTTGATCTAATAATTCACAGCAGGGTCCATTCCTGCGCCCACCAAGAGTAACTGTGAGGGCTTACAGTGTTGTGGCTACACCAACATCTAATGGGGCAAATTTCTGCAGAGTATATACGGCAGGCCCCTACTTTCAAACATCCAACTTACAAACGACTCCTACTTGCAAACGGAAGGAGAAAACAGGAAGTGAGAGGAAATCTACCCCTAGGAAGGGAAATTCTATCCTGTTAGATTTAATTTGGGAAAAGGGTATCTCCTCTCTACTGATGCTTTATCACCAATCCTTGTTTCAATTAAAACCCCACTTTTCCAAAAACATTTGTCATTGGGACGGAAAGTGAGGTGAAATGTTCTGAACAGATGTGCAAAGACAGCAAATGTTACAGGGGTGATACCCCTCCCTATGTTTTCCAAAAAGCTTAAAAATTTATTTTTTTTGGATGGAGCTACACTTAAAAATGTACCTGTTCAGATTCTACTTAAGAACAAACCTACAGTCCCTGTCTTGTTTGCACCGCCTATATACTGCTGTTCAAAGTATATAGGGTTGTAGGTATAGGGTTTTTTTTGGGTGCGGGGTCCCCCTTAATATCCATAGGGACCCAAAGGGGCTGGGGTGGGGGGGGGGGGTTGATGGGGTAGCTATACCATTTTCTCAAGGATTTTCAGCCATATGGCCCGGACAAGACATGACATTAAAGCCGCAAGTGGTTTTAAATGGCTTCTTTTTTTCCTTTACAAATGTCATTTTGTGCAGGGACAGTTCTAAACACGGGAAACACATGCCACTTCACAGGCATACTTTAGACACCCCCCAGGTACCATATTTAAAGGAATATTTCACTTTTTTTTTTTCACTTTATGCATCATTAAAATGACTGCTCCCGAAAAAACATTAGTTTTTAAAAGTTCTTTTTGCATTGATATATGTCCCCTGGGGCAGGACCCGGGTCCCCAAACCTGTTTTATGACATTAACATGCATATTGGCCATTATAATTAGCACTTTTGATTTTGAACGTTCGCGTCCATTGTATAGAATAGGGTTCGAAAATTTGCACGAACTTTCGGTCCGTTCGAAGGTTCTGGTGCGAACCGAACCCAGGGGTGTTCGGCTCATCCCTAGTCCTTAACAACAACTTGAAAATCTTTGGCAGACTCCTCGCAGATAGACTGGCATCAGTCATTACATCCCTCATCCACATTGACCAATCAGGGTTTATTCCGGGCCGACAAATTACAGATAACATTAGACTTGTCACCAACATCGTCCAGAACGCTAATCTAACCTGCTGCCCTGTCTGCCTTCTCAACCTCGATATACACAAGGCATTCGACAGTGTAAACTGGTATTATCTAAATCATCTACTTCCTAAATTTGGTATCACAGATACATTTATTCACGGTTTTAACGCCCTCTACCACCTTCCCCGAACCAGAATCAAAATTCCAGGCCATAACTCTGAATTCTTCCGCTTAAGCAGAGGCACTAGACAGGGCTGCCCCCTCTCCCCACTTCTATTCGCTCTAGCAATAAAACCTCTTGCACAAGCCATAAGAAATAACTCAAACATCAAAGGTCATAATAAAGGTTCGAATTAATTCAAACTTAGCCTCTTGCTTATGATGCTCTAGTGTTCCTCACAAATCCCTTAACTTCTATACCTAATCTCATATCTGAACTTAACTCCTTCCACAACCTATCAGGTCTAGGCATTAACATCAACAAATGTTCAGCCCTCCCTATTAATCTCTCCCCTAACCTAACCACCACCTTACATAAAAATTTAAATTTTATATGGTGCACCAAATCATTTAGATATCTCGGTGTCCACATTACCTCCCACTATAAATCATTATATAATACAAATTACACCCCTCTCTTCTTACATATTAGCTCCTTACTTAAAGTTTGGTCCACTTATCATATCTCCCTCCTAGGTAGGATTTGTGCCTTTAAGATGAATCTTCTCCCCAAATTACTATATTATTTCCGAGCTCTACCCATTAATGTTCCTAAAACCAGAATAGAATCCCTTCAAAGAGAGATTAATAGATTTATATGGTTAAATAAGAAACCAAGATGGAGTTACTCCCTCATGTTTAGGCCCCAAAACATGGGCGGACTGGGCCTCCCTAATATCTGGCACTACTTCATAGCAACTAAACTTACACAAATAGCCCAATGGTATGCCCCTACCCCACACCTCCCATGGCTAAAATTTGAATCATCCTCTGTTTCTCCATACCACCTACAAGGCCTTTTATGGTCTAATCTTATCCACCACCACAAACTCCTCAAATTAAATTACATAGTGGCCCACTCCCTCCGATTATGGCTCATAGTCAATAAAACCCTCAAACTATCCTCAGACACTCCCCCTCTATCATCCTTTTTAGGAGACTCCTGACTTTCACAAAACCTGAACAACATACACTCATTTCCTCACTGGCGCGACAATAATCTGACCACCTTTGAAATCATTGACCTCAAAGAAAACATTCCTCACTTTTCCCACACTTCAATCCAAATATAATCTCCCTTCCTCTGAACTTACAAACTATCTTCAATTTAAAAACTTCTTTATTGAACATTATTCGTTAGCCATCCAACCCCCAACAACGGTATTTGAACACGTCTGTATAAACTCCTCGAGAGATAAAGGCCTGGTCTCCTTATTCTATAAAGATGTTAACAGCTCTACGCTGCCAGAAAAATCCAACCAAATGCTACAATGGAAATCTGACTTAGATTGCACTATCCCCATAGAATCCTGGAATACTATGACAGACAATCTCGGCAAATGCAACCTATCACCCTCATTTAGAGAATCGCAACTGTTCTCTAGACTATATTTGACCCCTGTAAAAATCCACTCATTTTATCCAGCAACCTCTCCATGTTGTTTCAGAGGTTGCACTGAACCTGGCACATACACTCACATCTTCTGGAGCTGTAAACAACTAGAACCAGTGTGGCGAAATGCCACTATGAAAATAGAATCTATGGCAAAAAAAAGAATCATCCTCTCTCCTCAATTCTGCATACTATATGCAAATATCCCAGATATACCTTCTCCCTGTGTTAGACTGATCCACTCCCTACTCAGCTCTATCCAATGGATGATTGCCTTTAACTGGAAATCCAACAACTTACCCTGGCCCCAGGTTTTAACCAGAATGGGAAAACTTAAGCTATCTGAAAGAATCCATCACACTTTATTTGACAGCATTCACACCTTCAATACAAAATGGATGTATTCAGGGATGGACTGAGCATTCGGTGACTCGGTGGCCGCCCGAGGGCCCCGTGCAGGGGGGGGCCCGGGCCGGCTCAGTCCGCCCCTGGAGGTGCCAGTCCTGGGGCCGCTTTTGTCTTAGCTGGGCTTGGTTGCTGGCAGTGTCAGCACGGGCAGCAACGGCCGCCGCACTTTGCAATGCAACCTATCTGTGTGTGCGTGCCTCCTCTTCTGATCCGCCCACTGATATGCCTGTCATGAGGGGAGGAGCATTCGGCCCGTGCGGCGCCAGCATCGCTTATTTCTCCTTCCGCTCGGCGCGGTGGTCTGCATGGGGAGAATAGGAGAGGTGGACAGCCGCCTGTGGATCAGGAGAATTGAGGTCGGTCAGAGTGTCTCCCCCCCCCTCTCTCTCCTCCCCCTCTCTCTCCCCCCCCCTTCCCCCCCCCCCCCCCCCCCCCCCCCCCCCTCTCTCTCTCTCTCTCTCTCTCCCCCCTCTCTCTCTCTCTCTCTCTCTCTCTCCCCTCTCTCTCTCCCCCTCTCTCTCTCTCCCCCCCTCTCCCCCCCTCTCTCTCTCCCCCTCTCTCTCTCTTTCTCTCTCCCCCTCTCTCTCCTCCCCCCTCTCTGTCTCTCCCCCCTCTCTGTCTCTCCCCCTCTCTGTCTCTCCCCCTCTCTGTCTCTCCCCCCCCCTCTCTGTCTCCCCCTCTCTCTCTCTCTCTCCCCCCCCTCTCTCTCACTCCCCCTTTCTCTCTCTCCCCCCTCTCTCTCTCTCCCCCCCCCCTCTCTCTCTCTCCCCCTCTCTCTCTCTCTCTCTCAGATGTGCATTTTAAATTATTTTTTTTTTGCCTGCACAGCGTTGCAG